>ML242244.1:0-75203 GCA_005239495.1 Nicotiana undulata
AAAACTAGTACAATTACTGTTCGGAATAAAAGTAGACAGAATACATTAGATATAGGGAAAGGAAATTTCAGGTCAGACGGGTCGAAGCGTGGAAAGCAGCTCATTACTAAGTCTCCGGCTGATACGACTACACGCCTGAGTGACCACTCGATGTACTTGTCTCAGCACTTGCACAATTAGTGCAAAAGTATTGTATGAATACATAAATAAATAAGCCCCAGTAATTTAACGACCTAATCGTCTCAGAACAAATTATGCTTGAGTTATTGATGAGATGTAGTTTTTCCTAATCGTGACAATTTGGGATAAGATAAAGATAAAAAATATAACATAGATCTAAGTCGTTAAATAAATTTTTTATTAAAAACTTAATTAGGCAAATACTCCATCATCCACGTTTTAACAAATTGGGATTATAATACGTACCTTCTCACCAAAAAGTCCAAACCCCATAAATTTCTCTAAGTCTTTCATCGTTTCTTCTTTTCTTCCATGGAAATCAACAGAAAAACAAAAATAAGGTGAAAATGTTTTAACTTTGGATAGAATATAAACTAAAATAAAATACTAGAATATACTATTTAAACCAATACACCCACAACATCCTAATGAAAAATATAATATTCAAATCAAACAAACTACAATATTCTAATTTGGAATACAATACTCAAATCGAACATACCATAATATTCTAATTTTGAATNAACGTTATTTTCAGTTATGTGAGCAGAAGTGCAAGGGAGGTTCCTTGTTAAAGATAGCTTGTCTTACCTCGGAGGTGAAAGAGTTGGTAGGGAAAATAGTTAAATAGTAGTAACTCTTTTCATACAAGGGCAGATGCCTATGGGAGGGGTGGATTCACTGTCACGACTCAAAACTCAACATGTTGTGATGGAGCCTATCACAAAATTAAGCAGATCAATAATCATAGATAATTTTGCATTTTAAATTGGAAACATGATGAAATAGGTTTAACAGTGAAAAATCTCTTAAATAACCTATAAGAAATATCGCAACTCAATACAAAATTCCCAAAATTCGGGTGTCACTGAGTACATGAGCTACTACATATAAACATAGTCAAAACTTCTAATACAACTGACTGAAAAGATAAAATAATACTAAATAAACTGAAAAGAAGGAGAGTCGAGGTCTGCGGATGCCAAAGTAGCTACCTCAAAAGTCTCCAAGCATGAAATGCTCAAAGCCTAGCATCCGACGTGCCTAGAAGTACTTGGATCTGCACACGAAGTGCGGAGTGTAGTATGAGTACAACCGACCCAATGTACTCAATAAGTAACAGGACTAACCTTGGATTGAACGCAGTGACGAGCTCAAAAAGGTATAGTCCAAATCCAGATAATAACCGTGCGGATATTACCAAGGAAATGACAGTAATAACTCAAAGAAATCCCATCACCAAATCGTACACAACATCGAAATGTAGGCATGCTTTCAAGTTTAACAGTTTAAGTTCGACACTGATAAAATAAGTCAAGTATCATTGATATGAGGGATGTTACATCTCTATGTCTACATGTCAAATGTGCATCACATGTAATGTGTCACAGTGATAAACTCATGTACTCATACTCTCAAAGTACTCAATCTTACTGTCATAACTCTCACTCGTCACACTGAATCACTCAGCACTATATTGTACCTACGCTCACTGCTGGTATGTCAGACTCTGGAGGAGCGGATCATGCCCAACCGCTAATATAAAGCCAATATGGCGTGCTGCAGCGTGTAGCCCGATCCCATAATAATAGATAATGCCTATAAGGCCTGCTGTAGCGTGCAACCCGATTCATAATAATAATATAATAAAGCCAAGAAGGCTTGTTGTGGCGAGCAAGCCGATCCACAACCTCACTCACAACACGACCCTCATGCCCTAACTCAATCATCAATCTCTCCAGTTATTTTGGCTCAAATCTCATGCCAAACCCAAACAATGATACAAGATGTAACAATAAATAATAACAGAAATCGAGATATGATATGCAAATGATGGATGTGACTGAGTCCATACTTATAATTTAAGCAAATAATTCCACAACGAAATGACCTTAGTGAGTCCCAACTGAATAAACATATAGCCTGAACATGATTTTTACATGGATTGCAGCTCAATTACTCTAACACGTAGGAATTTCATGAATAATAACAAGGTTTGGTAACTACACGGTACCACAAAAATAACTGAGTCACAATTTTCATGGTGCACGCCACATGCCCGTCACCTAGCATGCGTGTCTCCTCAATACCAACCACATAACACATATTTCAGGTATTCACACCCTCACAACTAAGTTTAGAAGTGTTACTTAACTCAAACTGCGTAAATCCCTACTCCAACAAGTCCTTGCCTCGCCAATCCGCCTCCTAACGAATCGATTCTAGCCACAAACACTTAATATAATCAATACAAGTTATAGACATCAATTACATACAATAAAGCTAAGTTATTTAACCAAAGTCAATAAGTCAACCAAAAAAGTCAAGCTAGGTCCACGGTCTCATATCCCAACCAAACTTACAAAATCCGAGCACCCATTCGATAACAAGTCCAACCATACTAAATTTATTCAAATCCGATCTCAATCGCCTTTTAAATCCTCAAGTCCCCAAATTATTCAAATTCGCTCACCTCCACACATGCGGTCCATAGCCAACTGCCCAAACTCCACATTTGCGGTGCCAAATCCGCCTCTGCATCTGTGCGCCAAACTCTGCATTTGCGGTTCTTCCCCTGCTAACCCATCCACTTCTACGATGACTCCGTTGCACCTGTGAGTTCGCACATGCGGCCATTCCCACTGCAGGTGCGATGACACCAGAACAACACTAGCTTCACCAAACAACTAAGTCCAAATTATTTTGATTCCAATCTGATTCACTCCTGGTCCCCCCCGAGACCCCATCCATATATACCAACAAGTTCTAAAACACATAACGGACCTACTCGAGGCCAAAAATCACATCAAACAACATCGATTCAACGAATCGCAACCCAATGCAAGCCAATTGAAACTATGAATATCCGAATTCCAAAACTAATGCCGATTCATATCAAAACAACCCCGATTGACCTCAAAGTTTGCACACAAGTCATAAATGACACAACAAACCTATTCTAACTTTTGGTATTGGAATCTGACCCCAATAAAAATAAAGTTAACTCACGATCAAACTTTTCAACCTTCCAAACCTTCAACTTTCTAACTTTCGCCAATTCAAGCTGAAACAACCTACGGACCTCCAAATCAATATCTGGACACGCTCCTAAGTCAATCATTGTACGGAGCTAACGTAACCTACAAAACTCAATTCTGGATTGATCTACACAAAATGCAAACTCAAGTCAACTCTTTAAACCTAGGGACTAAGTGTCCCATTTCACTCCGAAACTCACTCGAAACCAAAACCAACCACCTCGACAAGTCACATAACAACAAACAAACATAGAATAAACAATAAATGGGGGAACGGGGCTACAATACTCAAAACGACCGACCGGGACTTACATTCTCCCCCTCTTAAATAAACATTCGTCCTCAAACTGGTCTAGAATCATACACGGGGTCTCAAATAGGAGTGGAAATATGCTCTACATCTCCCGCTCGATCTCCCAGGTATCTCTCTTGACTGGTTGGCCCCTTCACTATACTTTAACTGAAGCTATATCTTTTGACCTCAACTTTCGAACCCGTCGATCCAAAATGGCCATCGACTCCGAATCATAAGCCATCCCCATATAACTAAACCGTGTTGAAGTCCAAAACATGAGACGGATCGCCGAAATATTTCCGGAGTGTAGAAACATAAAACACTAGATGAATACTCAATAGACTAGGAGGCAATGCATGATCGTAATCCATCTCTCCAATCCTATCAAGCACCTTAAAAAGGACAATATACCAAGGTATCAACTTTCCCTTCTTCCCGAACCTCATAACACCCTTCATGGGTGAGACTCTGAGTAATATCTTCTCTCCCACCATGTAAGAAACATCACGAACCTTTTGATCGGCGTAACTCTTCTGTCTAGATTGTGTCGTGCGAACCCAATCCTGAATCAATTTAACCTTTTCCAAAGCATCTTGAACCAAGTCAATACCCAATAGCCTAGGTTTACCCGGCTCAAACCAACCAACCTGTAATGACCCGGCTTGTCGTTTTAAGAATTTATGCTCCGTTCAGTGACTTAATGTCTTGAGTAGATTTGAAATATGTATTATGACTCGCGTGTGTGTTCAAGTTTAGTTTTCGGATGATTCGGAATTTAAATTAAAGAAAAACTCTCTCTTCGAAGCTTAAATAGAAAGAGTTGACCAGAGAGTTGACTTTTTAGAAAATGACCTCGAAATGGAGGTTCCATGATGTCAATATCTTCGTACGATTCTTTCGGACTTAGGCGTATGTTCGGATTTGGATTTGTTAGTCCGTAGAACAATTCGACGAATTTTGGCGAAATTAGAAAGTTGACGTGTTATAATTATATTATTTTATGTGCGGACGAGTTCGATTAATATGATGGATACCAATTGAATATTATAATAAGTGTACGAGGAATATTATAATATATATGGGGTCTAAGGAAAGTTCTAAGTCCAAGCCAAGTTGGAAAATTGCATAATAGACTAAAATTCCAATAGAATGCGCACAAGACCCTACTTTGGACGAGCATATCTCTCAATATATGAATATTTATATGGTTTATAACCTATAAAATTAAATCTATTTTAGTCTAGTTTCCAACGCTTCAAACCGTTCATCATTTGGACATCCCTACATAACGTTATGATCAAATTACCAAAAGCTGGAAAAATGCGTTCATGTGGGTGATTATGCGATCGCATATCAAGTATGCGGTCCACATACTTGATACTTGATATGTGACCACAAAAATGGTCGCAGAGTGCTCCAGAACTGCCCAATTTTGGGCACCGAGTTATGCGACGCGTATGCGCCTCATACCCATTCTGCGACGCATTATACGATCGCAGACCTTGTTTCGTAGGCTTAATCTTCCTATTTTCATAACCCGGCCCCATTTTGATAAATAGGCTTTGGGGTTTATTTTGGGGTGATTATCTGAGCATTCTAGAGAGAGATGAGATCATTTTAGAGAGAAAAGGAGGAAATCCAGCATTCAAGCCATCCAATCTTGCATTAATCTTCAAGAATCAAGGAACCCAATCACAAAATCTTCATCTAAGAGGTAAAGATTCCATAACCTTAGTCCTTAATTTCGATTTTTGGGTAAAAATTGGGGATTAGGAGAATAATTCTTGGGTGTGAAAGTATTAGTTATACATGCTTGTAACAATAAGGTTGTAGGAAGATTGTTGAATTTAAATAGGTAAAGATTGGGTTGAAAATGGTAGAAATCTTCAAAACTTTAATTTAGGATTTGCAAGGTCATCCGATGTCGAAATTCGATAATTTTTGTATGGTTGAGATCGTATCGGAACGGGTGTTTGGATTTTGTGAGTTTTTTTGGGATTCGAAACATGGGCCCCGTCGTCAATTTTAAAATGAATTTCAGATTTTAATCCGGAATATTAGTAATTTTATATGGAATTAATTCCTACGATTCGTATTGAGTATATTGAATTGTTTGTGATTAGATTTGAAGCTTTCAGACACGAATTTGCGAGTCGAAGGTTTATTGGAATCTTGAATTTGGTTGTGAAACGAGGTAACTATCTTGCCTAACCTTGTGTGGGGGAATTGCCCCTTAGGATTTGAGTCTTCTATGTTGATTGTAGCCCGTGTACACGAGGTGAAAAGTGCGTACTCAGACTTAAATTAGATTTCCTTGCCTTTGGTTTCCCTTTGTTGTTTATTTTATCTTAATTGACTTAACTGGATATTTTACCTCTTCTGTCGTCATGCTATATTTTCTTCATAAACTGCCTATTTGACTAGAATTAGTATTATCTAGCCCTATAATTGTTTAGCAGAAATTGGAATATCTATACGTTGGTGTCAAGCATGCCTGTGAGTCGTATATTATGATTTATATGATTTTTCCTTAGGTGCTACTTTGGTTGAGTTTGGGAATCATCCATGTTGATGGTATTTCCTTGATGTTGCCTGTTACTGAGTATTATTCAAGCTGAGTTTTATTCCGTGAAGCTAATTGTTTAGGCGATATTGGTTATAGTTGTTTCCCTTGTCGGGATGATTGGTTTCTTATTGTTGACTTGAGTATTGTGAATCGTTCCTATATTTGTTTTGTTTTCCCCTCGTTATATTGTTTTGCTTGTGCTTGGCATTCCCTTTCGTGGCTACTTATTATGAGTGAGTTTTACCATTCTTTCGATTTAAGTTCTTGTATTGATTTGCTCGTCGCACTTGCATTCTGTCTTTTGTTGTTTTTGCGCTTGTTGTGGCAATGCACATTGTTTTCCGCCGTATTCTGGTTGTTTTCTCCATTGACTGCATTGCATATTTAAATTGGGACTACAGACGTATTTCGGGAGCTTTCCCCCTGTACTGCATTGCATGATAAATTCTGAGTTACGGACTGAGTTCCGGTGGTTTTATCATTGAGGAGATTATGCATATATATTGAAAAGTTATGTCTGAAGAACTTCTATTTCGAAAGTATATTTGAAAAGTATTTGTCTTGCAAGAAAATGATATTTGAAAGAGCAGTTATTGGGAAAACATATTTGAACACCACGTATTTTGAAGGAACTATGTTTTAAAGATTCCTCTTTATAAAAATATATAAATATACATTCGGAAAAAGTATGTTTCAAAGAATATTTCTCTATTCCGATATGATTATATCTTTTAAGCTTTTGATATAAACTCACGACTCAAAGGTTTTCACTCGAAGGTTTGACCAACTTTATTGAGTTTATTGGCTAAGGTCTGATGTGAACAAATCGATGCAGTGCTGAGTTACTAGTGTTTTTTTGTATTGTGATTTCCGACACATTTGGCATGCATTCTGTCCATCCTTCTTGCGTATTTCTATATTGCTGTTGCGTTGATTTATTTGCTACAATTCCTTCCGTATTATGTTGTCATGTCGTTAATTATATCGAAAAATCTTTAGATAGATATTATGTTTCGGTCATTTTTATAATTATATTTTTTTTCTTATTAGACCAGTGGTGTCTTGACTAGTCCTCGTCACTACTTCACCGAGGTTAGTATTGATACTTACTGGGCACCGATGTGGTGTGCTCATACTACTCTTCTGTGCATTTTGTTTTCTATTGCACAGATCCAGGTACTGATTGTTAGTAGCTGCATGGATTATTACCGAGGAGACTCAAGGTAAACCTGTTGCTGCGTTCGCAGGCCTCGGAGTCACCTTCCTATTTTAATTCAATTGTACTTACTTATTTATAGACAGTTGTATTTAGGAATTGTAGAAAGATTTCGTAGAGCTTATGACTTTTATTTACCGGGTTTTGAGAAATTGTAAATTTTGTCAAGATTTCCATATCGAGACTGTTATATTTCCATTATTATTGTTGTTGTTCAGTGAAATGTTAGGCTTACCTAGTCCCTAAGACTAGGTGCCATCACGATACCCAACAGAGGGAAATTTGGGTCGTGACACAACCAGAGATCCACACCGCCTCCCATACAAGGCCTCATATGGAACCATCTGAATACTCGATTTGTGGTTAATGTTGTAGGCAAACTTTGCAAGCGGCAAAAGTTGATCCCAAGAACCTCCGAAATCCATGACATAAATACGTAGCATGTCCTCAAATATTTTTATGGTGTGCTCAGACTGTCTGTCCGTTTGAGGGTGGAACGTTGTACTCAAATCAACCCGTGTGCCTGACTCTCACTGCACTGCTCTCTAAAACTACGATGTGAACTGCGTTCCCCGATCTGAAATAATGGACACCGGCATAGTGTGAAGGCAAACAATCTCGCGCATATATATCTCAGCAACTGCTCCGAAGAATAGGTAGTCCCAGTTGGGATGAAATATGTGGACTTAGTCAACCAGTCCATGATTGGGTCCAAGCTTGCACTACTATTGAGTAGCAAGGGTGGTCGATGCAGTTTTAACTCAACAAGTTCGGGATCGAATCCACAGGGAGTTACTTGATTTGGAATTAGGTTTATATCTAAGTCTAGATGCGGTTTTTTTTTCTAATTACACTTCCACACATTTTAGTTTTGTTTCTACTTCTAAATCTATTCTATTGTATGCAATAATTGAAACAAAGTACAATAATTTTTTGTTGGTTTACAAATGTTTAAATAGACTAGGGTAGTGACTTCCGCCTAGGTGGATATCTAACGGGTAGCAAGAATTTAGGGCAAGCTTGATTTAGTTGGGGTCGTAATATAGAAATCACACCCAAGTACTCACTCTATACCTCTCGGTAGTTTGAGCGATTTTGCCTAGTTTGGCTTTCTCAAGTCCAAATGGGTATTCATGCAATTCAAGTGATATTAGCTCAAGTCGAGTATTACTATCTCTAGGTTTAACCCTTTAATTGGGGCTATCAATTTCTTGAGTTCACCTCAATTCCTTGTTAGCCTAGCTTTCCTAGACTTAGTCCCTCTTTCTCAAGTAGATACTAAGTCATAAAGGCATGAATCAGTGTTTGCAATCACTAATTCTATAATTCTAGCAAGAATTAGACTAAATATCACTAACCCACACATATTCAAGCCCTAAAATTCAATACCCATTAAGTACCCACACTAGGATTGGGTCAAAACCCTAGCTATGAGTCGCTACTCATGGAAATAACAGAAATCAAAGATGAAAAGAAGATAATATCCATAATATATGATTAAGATGCGAAAATCTAATGTTAAAAGATGAATCTAATACAAAATTTCCCAAAAGGGGTGTTTCAGCCGTCTCACGTGCTCAGCTGATACATAACATAACCTAAAAATGACAAAAAGTTCCATTTATACTAAGCTGAAATTTCCGAACAAAAATACCCCTGCGAAGGTTGTGCGGTCGCGTAATTCTGAGCGCGGCCGCACTCTTGCTTTCGCGGCCTCATAATTCTTATCGCGGTCTGCGTTCTTCATTTATGGATCTGGTTTGAGCTGAGTTTCGCAGACCACATAATTTCCATCGCGGCCGTGTAATTCTGACACGGACCGCACTTCTCATTTTTGCTTAAAATGTAAGCTCTCTAAACCTCATCCATCACGGTCCGTGTAATTCCAATCGCGGCTGCATCTTTTTGGTGCGGACAGCGTTCATCTTTTATCCCAAAAATCCACCTCTCTACATCTTCCTTTCGCAGACCTCGAAATAGTGATCGCGACCGTGTTGTGGCTTTCGAGGCCGCACAATATTTGTGCGGTCCGCGTTTCAGATCTCTTGGCCCAGTCTTGGTTTTTGTTCAAGTTTTGACTCATTTATGAGTTGATTATGACTCCTTTGGCTCATTTTGAACAATTATTGCAAGCAAGCATATTACATTAGTTTCCGTGAATACCTTCATGCATTTTTAGCCCTAAACACAAGTAAAAGAGAGCATATAATAGGTTAAAATCCCTACTTATCAACTCCCCCAAACTTAAGTTTTTGCTTTCCCTCAAGCAAATAAGTTAATTCCCACCTCCACAAGAAAAAAGGATATTTCAACTGGCCTAAGGTGATTCCATCAAGCTTCAATTGGGACTAACAATTACCCTCAACATAAGTGAATTATTAACTACATCACGTTATGAACTTTTGAGTACCATAGTTCTAATGTGACACTAGAGCATCAATAGTTGACTCAATTCATCAAGGAAGCTCGCTCTATCACGTAGGTCATTATGGATCCCAAACTCCTCCTCCTCTACTCTCCATGAGCAAATCTCACTTTGTAGAATGTAACACTCAAAACAAGGATTGTGAAGAAGTGCGCTCATCACTCTCAAAGGAATGCCACAAGTCCGACTCTAAGTACCATAAACTTGCCCTTATTTAAATCACCACTAATGTGATCTCACTCAACTTGAAATCATATAGGTCTTTTGCGGTGATGTAATGAAGGCTTTTGGATCAAGGTAGGACTTATAAGACTATGATGGTTTCATCTTTCCTTAAGTACTCCATTTTCTAATTTTGGCTCATACTTTCTTGACTCTTTGAGTCATTTTCTTCTTCCTTAGGGAAACTAGAGGGACATACTGTCACTCGTTTTTACTCATGACAATCATTTTTCTCCTTTTCTCATCATTCCATGCCTTTCATCACTACGTTCATTGAATACCTTCAATCTTCACTTTCTTTTTGACATATTTCTTTTTGGCTTTTCTTCCTTTTCTTTGCCTTACCTTTTCTTCAATTCTTTTTCTTCTTTGAACCTTTTATCACTTTCAAATTCCTCGTCTCTTCCCCAAACTTATGCTTTTTCCAATTGTTTATCATGAACGCGAAGGAAAGATCGGGTGCCAAGAGAGGGTCATTATAAAATGGATAAAGGCTTGTATTGCGGCTACTGAATGAAAAAGGCTTAGGCTCAAAGGGTTTGACTAGGGATATCGCATTGGTAGGCTACAAAAGCTTTCAAATTTCAAATTGGACCAAGGAAAGTCTACAATCATTTGTCAAGTCGAGCTACACTTAGAATTTTGCCTAGACAAACATTCAGGGCAAGTTCTAGACTTATTGGCATGGAACTTGGACTTGCAATTCAATACCTCACCTCTCAAGATGTTGGATTGTTAAAGAGAACATAATCAAGGGCCCAAAACAACCCTAGCTACGATTAAAAATCACAAATGGCTCAAGAAAACCACTCGATGATTGTTTTAGTCAACTCAAGAGTTGAAAGGTCACAACTAGAGCTATTCTTTGCCAATCAACTTGTTTCTAACCATATGGCCGAAGGTAAATGTGTTAGTGCCAAGTGAAGTCTGCTTGATACACTTTTATTCATTACTACTACATACCAAAGAAAAAAGAAAACGCACTCAATACCTTAAGAATGTTGTCACGCCATCCATAGTTGGGAAGAGCCACCCGGTTCACACAATATCCACCTTTGGAAAGAACCGTGACATTAGGAAAATCAAAGGCTTATTGTTCACACAAAGTGTAAAAAAAAAGCTAAAAACTTTAAAAAAAAAAGCTACTAAAGGAAATAAGAAGCTAAGCTATTAAGAAAAATAACGAAAGAATTTATGAAGTAAACTACGGAAAGTAAATTGAATATGTACAAAATGGAGTAAAACGAATATATACATAATGGAAATGGATATATACATCGAACGGTAAAATTATATACATACCCAAAGTGAAAATAAGGATAAAGAAAAATAGTATCATAGTTATTACATACCAAATGTCATCAAAAATCAAAATGGACCCCCCCCCCCCAAATAGCATTGTCCTCAATGCTAATAACAAAATAAGATTAGGGAAAGGTTAGAGAGTAAAGAGAACTCCATCTGTGGTCTCCGTCTGCATCGGGTCATGAACATGAGTAGGGTTCTCAGACTACATAGGATCATCAGCTCCCTCCGTGTCCTCTAACTCGATCTCCACATCCTCTGACTGGGGGACTACGGGGTTGCTGAGCATATGGATCATCTTCTCAGCAGTATGTGTAGTGATAGCCGGCTCCTCAGACTGACCAGCTGATGTATCTGATGCCTCATGCTCTGCTGCATGTGCTGCTGTGGTTGTCTCCTCCAAGAGCAGGTCCAGCGGGATATCTCCAACAGAGGAAATCTTCTCTACCTCCTTGCTCAGCTTCTCCATTAACTCCTTAGACACTTGATTCTTTCTCATCTTCTTCACTTGCTTCCCAAATTTTTGATAATCTTACCATGAGCATCAAGAGTCTCCCGGATCTTCTTCTGTTCATCCAGAATCTTCTTCTGGTTGTCCAGAATCTTCTTGAAAGAGTCCTCCACTAATGAAGGTACCTGAAGTTGTGATGGGGCTGAAGACTGTGCTGCTACTACACTGGAAAGGACAGTCAGCTTTGTGGTAGCTGCTTGCATCCAGTTGTTGAGGCTGGATAATGCCTGTGAAACCCGCAGTGCAATATGAGGGTAGGTGGAAGATGAAGTCACAGATAATGGCATTAAGATGGATGGCCCCGATGATGGAGGAGGCATGTAGTTGAAGAACCGGCTGCTATGGAAGGCTCTGACCCGGTGGCCACTACCCTTGGCTCTTCAAACTGTCCAGTGGAGGTAGTGGCTTTACCCTTTGCTTTAGGGTTGTCCGCTCCTTGGAGGTGATACCAGGAGAAGGGCTTCTTTGGCTTCACCACCACATCAAAGTGCCTCTTCTCTACCCCTTGGTCTTCGAGATACTCAGTAATAAAGTTGGGGAAGGGGAAGATCTTTCTTCTTTGCCAACCGCCTTGGAGATGTGGTAGGACATCAAGTTCCCCACATTAATTGGATACCCCGCCATGATAGAAGCTACCAAGATTTCTCGGGTGAGTGGAAGTACATTATCATACTGGCAAAGGTCAAGCCAGCTGCACACGAATGTTGACCACCTTTTGGCTTCAAAGTTAAGAGTGTTTCTGACTATTGGAGCTCCAGCCATGAGCCATGCCGGTGTTGTCCCTGGAATAGCTAGTATCTCCGTTAGCCATGGAGGAGCTGCTTCATCCAAGTCTAGATTCTCTAGGTGCTGCATTGCCTCCACATCCTCAAATCTGGCATATTTGTTCAGAGTGTGGCCATCAAACAGGATCTTCAAGTTCCGAACCTTTATCACAGTGGTACCCTTTTTGAAGTGGGCAACATTAGCATAGAACTCCTTGACAAGGTATTCATTGGCGTCCACCACTTTGCCGGTGAAATACTTCCATCCTTTTCTCTCCTCAAATTGCTTTAGGATATTTGGATTGTGAGTAAGTAGGTCACTTGTTATGAATTGTCACCCAAGAGTGAGCGACCTTTGGGTCCACCGTTCCCGAAACTTGGCATAAGCCTTCTCACTCACAAATCTATCGGCACCTTAGACTTCCTTGACCTAGAAAGACCTCCCACTTTCACCCCTTCTCCCGTTATCTGGGACCTCATCATTATCATCAACATTTATTGGGGCAGCTGTTGAGGCAGGTGGGGAAGATGGTTTCGAAGCCTGACTACCTCCCTTTGATCCATCAGACGAACTAGAAGAGGAGGTAGGTTGATTTACTAGGCGGAATAGTTGTGATTGTGCCTACGGTTGAGGTTGTACAGATTCCCCCTCAGAAGTCTCAAGGGATGGGAGGTATTCACTTGTGTCCGAGGAGTCCGGAGGAGCTATAACGTTGGTAGTCTTTTTGCCCACTACCCTTTGGACTGATAGTGGCAAGTTTTGCTTTCCTCTACCTTGCCTCGGTAGGATTCTACCCTCCTTTTGGAAGTTTCACCTCTACCACAAGAACGCACCATTGTCTGCAACATACAAGTAGTGAAAATTAGTTATAGTTGGGGTTCAACATATGTTAAAGCATTACAGATGAAATGAAAGACAATGCTTCTCAAAACAGGGCACCGCGGATCACACAAAAGTGAGTGCGGCTGCAGACCGCATAAAAGTGAACGCGGACGCGAAGAGACCAAACTCAGACTACTGGCTCTCTGAAGTTTGTCAACCGCGGACGCACAAATATGAGTGCGGCCGCAAAAGACCCATTGTGGATCGCAAATTTTTGTGCGCGACCGCGAAAGCAAATTATAGAGTCTCTGAAGTTCAATTGCGCGGACCACACAAAATTGAGTGTGGCCGTGAAGGACCAACTGCGGACCGCATAAAAGTGTCTGTGATCGCAAAATCTGAGTAACTATTAGTGCTTTGAAAGTAGGGTATTGCGGACCACACAATTCTGTGCGCGGTCGCATACGCGGACCGCACAAAAATGTGCGCGGCCGCGAAGTACAAATTAGTTTGGCACTGATGGGACACTTGTTACTAGGGTTTTCAATAATTACCCCAAGGTTTGTGGCAATTAATCATGCAAAGTTACTAACCCCAGCCCCCATTATGCATACAAACACTACCCATATGTTTCTAAGCAAAGATTAAGCATCATTTTGACATTATGGCATGAATCTAACCCTAACTAAAAATGAAAATTAAAACAAATAGAAAAGAAAAGAAAAATATAAAATCACATCATTGAAATGAACATACCAGTTGTGAAAAGTGGTAGAAAATCTACATTTGATGAGAATAGGATGATATTGAAACCAAGAAAAGGTGCACAATGCTTTAGGTATATTTGAGAGGTTAGGGTTCGTAAAGTGTGAAAAGTTTCAAAAAATTCTATTTATACTCAGAATCCAGTGACCCCACCGACTTACCTGAGTGCGGCCGCGAAATTTTGTCGCGGTCCGCACTCTTTACCTTTTTGTAGCTCAGCCTCCGATGCCTGGGCGTGGTCTACCAAATATTGGCAGCGACCGCAAAATTTGTGCGGTCCGCAAAATTTTGAACGCGGCCGCGAACTCTAAGGAATTTTGACAGACCAACTTCACAGAGTTGGGATTTTGACCATTTCAACTACGCGACCGCACACAGAATTATGCGGCTGCGAAGTGCTTGTGTGGTCCGCATAGTTTTGGGCGCGGTCCGCGAATATTCACCACTTGGCCAAATTTTCCTTGTCAATTTCCTGCACTGCACAACCAATTCCTACATACAATTCACAACCAGTTAGTCCAAAACAATGCCTAATCTAAGAAGAAAATCAAAAGAAAGAAAAACACATGGGTTGACTCCAAGAAGTGCCTGATTTAATATCGCGACACGACCCATGTTACCCTCATTCATTTAAAATGGATCAATGCCACAACCTGGCCGTCATTAATCTTGAAAGGTAGTGCTTAACTCTATGCCCATTGATTCTAAAGATCTCACCATTCTTGTTTTTCAAATCAAGAGCACCAAATGGAGTCACATGTACCACTTCAAAAGGACCACTTCACTTTTACTTGAGATTTCCCGGAAACATCCGTAACCGAGAGTTGAATAGAAGAACCAAGTCACCTTAGTTGAATTCTTTGTTCCGAATATACTTATCATGTTAGTACTTCATTTTGTTCTTATACAAGGACGAACTGGAGTAAGCATGGAACCGGAACTCATCAAGTTCATTTAGTTGCTCTACCCGGATATTGGAAGCTACATCCCATTCAAGGTTCAATTTCTTCAACGCCCACATGGCCTTGTGCTCTAATTCCAATGGAAGATGACATGCTTTACCAAATACCAACCGATATGTATACATACCAATTAGAGTCTTGTAAGTTGTTCTATAGGCCCATAAAGCATCGTCAAGTTTCCTTGACCAATCAATCTGGTTCACATTGACAGTATTGGATTGAATTCTCTTGATCTCCCTGTTGGAGACCTCAACCTGTCCACTTGCCTGGGGGTGAGAGGGTTGACACCTTAAGAGTGACACCATACTTGGAAAGTAAAGTCTCAAAGGCTTTGTTGCAAAAATGAGAACCCCCATCACTAATGATAGCCCTTGGGGTGCCGAACCTTGTGAAGATATTTTTCTTTAAGAAAGCCACCACACTCCGTGCCTTATTGTTGGCAAAGCCACAACTTCAAACCATTTGGAAACATAATCCACAGCAACAAGAATATAAGCATTCCCACATGAATTCACAAATGGTGACATAAAGTCGATGCCCCACACGTCGAAAATATCAATCTCAAGGATGGTAGTGAGAGGCATCTCATTCTTCTTGGATATCCCACCGGTTCTTTGGCAATCCCCACAAAACTTAAAAATTCCGACAACCCATTCAATTACGAGTCCAACTATACTAATTCCACTCAAATCCGACTCCGAATCGATGGTACATTCGGATGGGGTCCCGATGGGCTCGGGTGAGTTTTGTAGTGGAATCAGACCATTTTTCCTTCATGTTTGATTGCTGGTGTGTTTTGGACTGTTGGTGCTATTTTTCCTTCTACGCAATCGTGGGTGGAAAAACGTGATCGCGATGTATAAACACGAGTCTGAAACAGACCTACTCGAAGCCTCAAATCACTCATAACAATATCAAATTTATGAATCGCACCTCAAACCAAACTTAATGAACTTTTGAATTTTCAACTTCCAAAACTCATGTTAAATCATATCAAATCAACTCGGAATGACCTCAAATTTTGTACACAAGTTCCCAATGACATAACGAATCTATTCCAACCCCCAGAACAAAAATTCAAATTTGATATCATCAAAGTCAACTCTCAGTCAAACTTATGAATATCCCAAATCTTCAAATTTCTAACTTTCGCGAAATAATGTCGAAACCTTCTAAAACATCTAAATGAAAATCTGAATATACGATCAAGTCCAAAATCACCATCTGAACCCAACGAAGCCATCAAAAGTATGATCCGAGTTCAAATACCCAAAAGTCAAATTCGATCAACTCTCTCAATTTAAAGCTTCTAAAATGAGAATCATTCTCCCAAATCACCTGAAAACCAAAATGGACAATTTACACAAATCATAATACATCAAATATCAAAAAAGGAAATCGCAAGTAGAGATTAAAATGCAATAATCAAATATCAGCTCTTTGCGGCGCATATCTGATCCAAATAATAATAAGTCAATAGGGCCTGTTGCGGTGTGTAACCTGATCCAATTATAGTAACCGGTTCTCCCAAATCTCACATCAACCAAAAACCCGTCAGTTTCTCACAGTCCACGTGTACACCATCAACAGAGAAACATGAGAGGGCGACCCCTAGGGGGATGGATCCTTATCCACATGCAAGCATGGCCAATTCAACGTGCTACCAGCCCAGCGTGGTCACAGGCTCAATACTTAATCCGCTCGGCATGGTCATAAGCTCAATGTGATAGATTCGATCGGCTTGGTCACGGGCTATATCACAATCTTCCAGGTGTGGTCATAGGCTTATCAACACAATCAACTCAACATGTTCATAGTCATAAAAACACAATCCGCCCAACGTGGTCACAAGCATACAAACACAATCCGCCCAACGTAACTATAGGCATAACGACACAATCCGCCTGGTGTGGCTACTAGCATATCAACACAATCTGCCCGGCGTGGCCACATGCATATCAACACAATCCGCCCGGCGTGATAACATGCATCAAGTCCAAATCGTATCACACAGAATCAAGTATACAAAAACACATGTATATGATGAATAGTTATCAGATTTCATGCTTCTGGACATGTATAAGAACATGCTAAAGTATGGCATGTGCGAAGTGTGCTATCATAGCTCAAATCAGTAATTTTATAACAGAAATAGAAATTTCCAAGTTTATTCAGGGAATCGGCCTCTTCGTAATCTCAAACATGGCTCAAATAGTTAACAACAATGATACAAATATAAGAAACATTATAGCTTAAAGCTTAATAGTCAACTCTAGGCATATCATAGCCTACGAAGTACCCCGAGCAAGGATATATACCCTGGTTCTAGCATATGCGTTCACCCCCAAAAATATTCACACCCATATCATGTAGATATCACAAATAATTCGTCCAATTAGTGCCTCAACAAATTTTAGATTAGATAATTACCTTAAACAAGCCAAAATAAATACCGAGCAAGCCAAACGTCCCTCTAGAAATACCATCCCGAGCGTATCAACCTCTGAACGGCTCGAAACTAGCCAAAAGAAACTCAAAACATCAAATAATATCATATGAGATAAACCCTATCTACAAAGGTCAAATCTTTAATCAAAACTCATAGTCAACCAAACTGTCAAACCCGGGCTCGCATCTGGGAACCCTACAAAACGTACAAATTCTGACAACCCATTCAACTACGAGTCCAACAATACTAAATCTACTCAAATTCGGATTTCGAATCAATGTTCAAGCCCCAAAAATTCACTAAAGAAAAGTTTAGACAAAAACCCCCCTCTCTTCAAATCATCAATAAAATTCCAAAATCGAGGATGGAATAATGGAATATAATAAACCCGAGTAAAAAATACTTACCCTAATCCATGTGGTAAAAATTTCCTCCAAAAAAGTCAAAATCGGAGCTACATATCTCATAATATGATAAAATGTCTGAAACTTTTGAAATAGTGTACTTATAATCACTCGACAGTCATATGTACCGCGATCGCGGAAAATTCCACGCAATCGCAAAGAAGAAAAATGCGCTGCTCCAAATACTCATCGCGTTCGCGAAAAAAGCTATGTGAACGCGAACGCGCCCAGAAACACCCGAACGCGAGGACACCTTCGCCTAGCACCCCCGTGATCGCTATCCCATGCACGCAACCGCAATAGGATAACCTCTCAGAATCTGCGAACGCAGACTTCCAATAGCAAACGCGTAGAGAAAAGTGCCCCAGCTCCAATTTTGTACATCGCGATCGCAGTTCCCCCCCTCCCCCCCACCCTACACGATCATGTAGAAGGAAAGATAGCACTGGCAGTCCAGAACACACCAGCAATCAAACATGAAGGAAAAATGGTCTAATTCAACTCCGAAACTCACTCGCGCCCCTTGGGACCCTGTCCGAACATACCATCAACGACCAAAACATAAATCTGACTTACTCGAAGCCTCAAATCACTTATAACAACATAGAAATCATGAATCTCACCTCAAATCAAACTTAATAAACTTTCAACTTCCAAAACCCGTGCTGAATCATATCATATCAAATTGGAATCACCTCAATTTTTGCACACAAGTTTTAAATGACATTACGAACCTATTCCAACTCCCAGAACAACAATTCGAATCTAATATCATCAAACTCAACTCTCGGTCAACTTATGAACATTCCAAACCTTCAAATTTCCAACATTCGCCAAATAGTGTTGAAATCTTCTAAAATCATCCAAATGCAAATTCGGGCATACGCCCAAGTCCAAAATAACCATCCAGACCCAACAGAACCATCAAAACTCTGATTAGAGGTCAAATACACAAAAGCCAAACTAAGTCAATTTTTCCAACTTAAAGCTTGTAAAATAAGAATCATTCTTCTAAACCAATCCTGAAAAACAAACTGATGATTCATATTGGAATACAAGTTCTCAAAATGACCGGCTGGGTAATTACATGAGAACTACTAAATATAAGCATAAATCAAACTCTAGTACAATTGTCTGAGTAATAGAACCATACAAAAGACGATAAAAGGAAATAGAGTCAAGGTTTGCAGATGACATAGCAGCTACCTCGAAGTCTCCAAGCAGTTACTAGCATAGATCTAGTAATCACCACGTCTATATGTACCTAGATCTGCAATCTAAACGCAAAGTGTAGTACGAGTACAACCGACCACATGTACTAAATAAGTAACAGAACTATCCTTGGACTGAAAGTGCTAACAGCTAGAACCAATATAATGAGAACATAGGTATGATAATGACAATGAAAATCAATAGATCATAGAAATTTCCATAACCAACTCGTTCATGGCACAAAAATTTAGACATGTTTTAGGTTCACAATTAAATACCAACACTGATAGGAACATGTCAATTACAACTAGCATGAGGAATGGTACATCTCTATGCCTATATGTTAGATATGTATGTTAAATGAAGGATTTCACTTCGGTATTCCTAAGTACTCACACTCTCAAAATTAGTCAATCAGTCTGCCAAATCCCCACACAGTCCACACACAATCAATCGACATTGTACGAGAGCCTGGAATCAATTCCCCTCACCAAGGAACGTGTATATATATATATACATCACTATGCTTGCGCTCACTTCTAGTATGTCAGACTCTGGAGGGCCAGATCATTCCCAAGCACTAATATAAAGCATATAAGATCTGTTGCAGTACGCAACCTGATCAACAATAATAAATAATTGTAAAGACAGTATGGCCTGGTGCGGCGTGCAACCCAATCCATAATGACACTCATAACTTGGCTCCCAGGCCCACCTTAGTCATCAATCTCTCAAGTCTTGCCCCAAAATGATTATATGTGATGTGATAGTGAATGATAACAACGACTAAGATGTGATATACAAATGAAGAATCATGTTTGAGCACATAATTGCAGTTAAAGAAGATAACTCAAAACAACAAAAATACCCTCATTAGGTCTCAACAAAATAAGCAAATAGCCTAAACATGATTTCTAACATGAATCAAAACTCAATTACTCTAACACGTAGGAATTACATGGATAAAACAAGACTTGGTAGAAACTCAGTACAAAAAATCAACCCGGGTCATTATTGCCACAGTGTACGCCTAGACGCCCGTCACCTAGCATGTGCGTCACCCCAACACAACATAAATAACATATTTTCCATGGATAAGTACCCTCAATTCCAAGTTTATAAATGTTTCTTACCTCAAAATGTGCAACTCACTACTCCAACAAGACCTTGCCTCGTGAATCAGCCTATGAACGACTCGAATCTAGTCACAAACAACATAATATAATCAATACAAGCTATAGGAACCGATTTTATACGGTAAAGCTAAGATCTTTAACCAAAATAGAAAAGTCAACACAATATTGTCAATCATGGGCCCGCACTTCGGTACCCGATAAAATTCACTAATTCTGAACACCCATTAGATGACGAGTCCAATCATACCAAAATCATCCAATTCCAACCACAAATCAACCCTCAAATCTCCAAATCTCACTCCTTAATACATAGTCCAAAATTTCTTAAATTGCACCTCAAACACACATAATCTAGGTGTAAAACTCAATGGGTAAAGAATATTTACCAATAAAAGTGATGAATCTTCACTTACCTCTTAAATTGAAGCAAAAACCCACTCAAAAATCGCCCCTAGCCGAGCTCTACAAGTCCAAAAATGAGAAAAATGCCAAACCCTTCGACATATATGTTTTGTCCACCAAAACCGCACCTATGGTACATGTGGTTGCATCTATGATACTGCTTGTGTGGTAAAAGGAAAGGTTGTGTAAAATTCACTTAAATACCGACCAAGTGCACATTCGTCCCCTCCTGCGCACCTGTGGGACCACTTATACGGTCCTGCCTTCGCTTCTACGTGTTCGTACCTGCGGAGACACTCTACTTCTGCGACTCTAGCCTCTCCTGCCCAAATCCTCTTCTACAGCAAAATTATTCGCACCTGGAGGCTTGCATATGTGGAACATGCCTCGGATCTGCGGCCTCTGCCGAGCCCAGCAACCTCCACTTCTATGATGAGGCTATCGCTTCAGCGACTACGCACCTGTGGTCAAGACCTCGTTGGTGCGATCACAAAGAAGCCATAAGTTTTAACTATTCCTTAAATCTAAATCTCAATCCTATTTCAATCCAAATCACATATGAGGCCCCCAAGACCCCATCCAAATATACACTCACGTCCCATAACATGATACAAACTTAGTCGAAGCCTCGAATCATATCAAACAACATCAAACCCCAATTCAATAATAACGAAACTAATGAATTTTCAACTTTTAAAACCAATGCCAAATCATATCAAACCAACTCTGATTGACCTCAAACTTTGAACACATGTCATAAATGACACAACGGGCCTACTTCAACTATCGAAACTGAAATCCGAACTTGATATCAATAAAGTCAATGCTCGGTCAAACTTCTCAACCTTCCAAAACCTTCAAATTTCTAATTTTTTCCAAAAAGCCTCAAACCAACCTAAGGACCTCTAAATCAATGTATGGACATACGCCTAAGTCCAAAATCACCGCATGAAGCTATTGGAACCATCAAAACTCCATTCTGGAGTCGTCTACACAAAATTCAAACTCAGGTCAACTCTTTCAGCTTAAGATTCCAACATTGGGCTAAGTGTCTCAATTCACTCCAAAACATCCCTAGAACAAAACCAACCACACCGGCAAGTCACATAATCACAAATGAACATAGAAAAACCGATAAGTGGGTGAACGGGGCTACAATACACAAAACGGCCGTTCGAGTTGTTATATTCTCCCCTTCTTAAACAAATGTTCATTCTCGAACGAGTCTAGAATCGTACCTGGAGTTCAAATAGGTGTGGATATCTGATCCACATCTCCCGCTCTTCTCCTAAGTAGCTTCCTTGACTGGATGGTCTCTCTACTAAACTTTTACTGAAGCTATATTCTTTGATCACAACTTTCGAACTTGCCAATTCAAAATGGCCATCGGCTCCTATTCATAAGTCAAATCCCCATCTAACTGAACCGTGCTGAAATCCAAAACATATGATGGATATGATGGATCACCATAATACTTCTGGAGCATAGAAATGTGAAATACTAGGTGGATACCCGAAAGAGTAGGTGATAAAGCAATCATGTAAGCCATCTCTCCAATCCTCTCAAGCACCTCAAAAGGACCAATATACCGAGGGATCAACTTGCCCTTCTTCCCGAACCTTATCACTCTCTTCATGACCAAAACTATGACCAAAACCTTCTCACCCACCATATATCAACATCACAAAAATTTCTATCATCATAATTCTTCTATCTAGACTGTGTTATATGAAACTGATCCTGAATCAACTTGACTTTCTCCAAGGCATCCCGAACCAGATTGGTGCCCAACAACCTAGCCTACCTGGCTAAAACCAACCAATTTGATATCGACACAGCCTCCCATATAAGGCCTCATAAGGAGCCATCTGAATATTTGATTGGTAGTTGTTGTTGTACGCAACCTCTACAAGCGCTAGAAACTGATCCCAAGAACCCCCGAAATCCATAACACAAGAAAACATATCCTCCAAGATCTGAATGGTGCACTCGGACTATCCGTCCATCTGGGGTGGGATGTTGTACTCAACCCAACCCATGTGCCAAACTCTTGCTGCAATGCCCTCTAAAAATGCTATGTGAACTGCGTGCCTCTATCAGAAATAATATACACCGGCACACCATGAAGACGAACAATCTCACGTATATAGATCTGAGCCAGCGCTATGAAGAATCGGTAGTCACAATCGAATTGAAATGTGTATTCTTAGTAAACTGTTCCACAATCACCCAAACTGCATCAAATTTCTTCAAATTTGTGGGATCCCAACAATGAAGTCCATGGTAACACGATCCAATTTCGACTCGAGGATCTCAAGTCTCTAAAGAAAACCGTCTGGCCTCTTATGCTCATACTTTACCTGCTGACAGTTCAAACATCGAGCCACATACTCCACTATATCTTTCTTCATTCTTCTCCACCTATAGTGTTACCTCAAGTCTTGATACATCTAGGTGGCACCCAGATGAATGGAATACTGCCAACTGTGGGCCTTCTCAAGAATCAACTCACGCAACACATCCACATTGGGCACACAAATCCGACATACATCCTTAATGCCCCATATTCTCAATAGAAACCCCCTTGGCATCACTGTGTTGCGTTCTGTCCTGAAGGACAAGCAAATTGGGGTTGTCATACAGACGCGCACTGATGCGCTCATACAAAGAAGATTGAGAAACTACGCAAGCAAGAACCCGTCTAGGCTCTAAAACATTTAACTTCACGAATTGATTGGCTAAATCCCGAACATCTGATGCTATAAGCCTCTAACCAACTGGAATATGTGCAAGGCTACCTATACTCATAACTTTTCTACTCAAGGCATCAGCCACCACATTGGCCTTCCTGAGATGATACAAAATGGTGATATCATAGTCTTATAACAGCTTCAACAACCTCCGACGCCTCAAGCTTAGATCCTTTTTATTAAATAAGTGTTGTTGACTCTGATGATCTGTGGATACCTCACAAGACATGTCGTAGAGATTGTGCCTCCAAATCTTTATTGCATGAACAATAATTGCAAACTCTAAATCATGAACGGGGTAGTTCTTCTCATAGAGCTTCAACTGGCGCAAAGCATAAGCGATCACCCTACCCTCCTGCATCAAGACACACCCAATACCAATCCGCAAAGCATCATAATAAACATTATATGAAACTGATGCTGAAGGCAAAACTAGAACGATAGATGTGGTCAAGGCAATCTTGAGCTTATGAATGCTCTCCTCATACTCATAAGACCACTTGAATGGGGCACCTTTCTGGGTCAATCTAATCAGAGGTGCAGCAATGGATGAGAAACCCTCTACAAAACGGCAATAATATCTGGCCAAGCCAAAAATATTTGAATATCAATAGTTGAAGACGGTCTGAGAAAACTCTAAATTTCCTCAATCTTCATCAGATCCACCTTGATCCTCTCACTGGACACCATATGGCCCAAGAACACCACATAATTAAGCTGAAATCCACACTTGGAGAATTTAGCATATAGCTTCTTCTCCCTCAATGTCTGGAGAACAATCATCCGATTCTGCTTATGATTCTCCTGGTTGCGAGAGTACATCAGTATATCATCAATGAATAGTATGGAAAAAGAATCAAGATATGGTTGGAATACACTATTTATCAGATGCATAAATGTTGTTGGGAGCATTGGTTATCCCAAAATAAATCACAAGAAATTCGTAGTGACCACAACGGGTCCTGAATGTCGTCTTCAGAATATCAGAATCCTGAATCTTCAGCTGGTGATACCCAGACCTCAAATCAATCTTCGAAAACACCTTAGCTCCCTGAAGTTGGTCAAATAAGTCATCAATACGCGGTAGTAGGTACTTTTTCTTAATTGTGACTTTGTTCAACTGCTTGTTATTAATGCACAACCGCATAGTACCATCCTTCTTCTTCACAAACTGAATTGGTGCACCCCAAGGCGACACATTAGGCCTAATGAATCCCTTATCAAGTAGCTCCTGAAGTTGTTCTTTCAATTCTTTCAACTTTGTTGGTTCCATATGATACGGGGGAGTAGAGATGGACTGAGTGCCCGCCACAAAGTCAACACCAAAATTAGTGTCCCTATCAGGTGGGAAGCTCGGAATGTCTACATGAAGCACATCTGGGTAGTCTCGCACTACCGGAACAGACTCAATAGTAGTAGTATCAGCACTAACATCCCTCACAAAGGCCATATATGCCACATATCCCGTCTCAACCATCCGTTGAGCCTTCAAGTATGAAATCACTCTACTGGGGACATAATCCAAGGAATCTCTCCACTCAACCCTAGGCAATACCGGCATCGCCAATGCCATGATCTTAGTGTGACAATCTAGAATAACATGACATGGTGACAACCAATCATGCTAAGATCACGTCAAAATAAACCATGCTAAGCAGTAATAGATCAAATCTTATCTATAATCCTCAATAGTCTCCACATATAACCGATACACACAATCTATAACAATAGAGTCACCCATCGATATAGATGCATAAACAGGCATAACAAAGAAATCACGGGGCATATCCAAATATCTAGCAATGTATGATGATACATATGAAAATGTGCAAACAGGTTCAAATAATTTTGAAGCATCCATGTGGCACATCAAAACCATACCTATGATCACCACGTCTAAAGCGCTTGCCTCTGGATTGGCGGGAAAAGAATATCATCGAGCCTAACCACCACCTGATCGACCTCCCCCTCTAGGGTAACCTCAAACTAACTAAGTCCCACCCCGAGTTGGCTGAGAGAGTGGTGAAGTAACTAGTGCGGAAGTCATAGCCTAACATCTCTGTTAAACTGGACCTCCCATAAAATAGGGGAAATACCTCCTCAGATTCCCCAACTCTCCACACTCGAAGCAACCTAAATCCAAAGCGCGCGGTTGGGCCTGAACCGGATCCTGAGAACCAGAAGAGCTAGTAAAATAACCTAGTACTGACGAACCCTGAAAAGGAAGAGAATGGGATGAACTTGAGTTGGGAGGGCACTAAAAGATGACTGACCTAGACGAGCACTATATGAACCATGACTAGCTGATACACAATGATGAACCGGATGAGCCATCTGAGCGGGCATATTAATGTGATGTGACTAACCTCCAAATGAGGTACTACTTACACTACCTGAAACACGGGGCCTCTTTCCCTCCTACTCCTCACGCTCCAGCAGCTGAACCGACTCCAAACGCCTAGCAATCTCGACCACCTGGTCAAACCTAAGATATGTCTCGGCCTCTCGAGCCAAACTAAAATGTGGGCCATAATTGAGGCCATCAATGAACCCCTTGATCTCTTCTCTCTCAGAAGGAACCAACCATACTGCATGATAGGCCATATCTGTAAACCTCATCTCATATTGAGTCACTGACATACCCTCCTGAGGTAGCTGCTCATACTGCCTAAGAAGAGAACGGAGAACTCATGCCATGTAAGTGGTGAATCACCGACTGGTTTTCTCAACTCTTAAGCCTACCACCATCTGTAGGCTACCCCAATAAACTGAAATATGGTGAATGCGGCCCCATAGGTCTCTAAGATACTTGTTGTACGAAGAATCCGCTGACATTGGTCTATGAAATCCTGAGCATCCTCCGACTATGCTCATCTAAACTCTAGAGGCTTAAGACTCCCAAACCGCTCCAATCTCTTCTGCTCCTCAGCAATTACATGGGGACCAACCTCAGCTCGAGCGGAAGCAACCAGCTAGGCTTCACCACAACACAACACAAATAACACGTTATCCAAGGATAAGTACCCTCAATTCCAAGTTCAAAAATGTTACTTACCTCAAAACACGCAACCCACTACTCCAACAAGCCCTTGCCTCACGAATCGGCCTCCAAATGACTCAAATCTGGTCACAAAAAACTTAATATAATCAATACAAGCTATAGGAACTGATTCTATACGATAAATCTAAGATCTTTAACCAAAATCAAAAAGTCAACCCAAAAATTCAACCCTGATCTCGCATCTCAGAACACGAAACAAATTCACAAATTCCGAACATCCATTTGATAACGAGTCCAGCCATACCAAAATCGACAAATTCAACTACAAATCGAGCCTCAAATCCCCAAATCTCACTCTCCAATATGTAGTAAAAAATTTCCCATATTTTACCTCAAACACACATAATCTAAGTGTAAAAATCAATGGGCAAACGATATTTACAAATAAAAGTGATGAATATTTACTTACCACTTAAATTGAAGACAAAACCTCATAAAATCTCCCCTAGTCGAGCTCCACAAATTCAAAGATGAGAAACTTTTCCAAACCCTTTGACATATATGTTTTGTCTAGAAAAACCGCACCTGGGTACATGTGGTCGCATTTGCGACACCACTTCTGCAATAAAAGATCCGATCTTGCAGAATTCACTTAAGTTTTGACCAAGTGCACATGTGGCCCCTCATGCACACCTTCAGAACCGCTTATGCGGTCCTTCCTTTGCTCCTGCACGTCTGCACCTGCGGAGACACTCCGCTTTTACGACTTCATCCTATCATGCCCATATATGCTTCTACGGAAACCTTATTCACAATATCCTCTTCTACGATTAGCCTATCACTTCTGCGACTTTGCGCCGGCAGTCAAGACCTCGTAGGTGTAATCACAAAAGAAGCCATAAGCTTCAGCAATTCCTTAAGTCCAAATCTCAATCCAATTTCAATCCAAATCATACTCGAGGACCCAGAGACCCCATCCAAACATACCAACATGTCACATAACATGATATGAACTTAGTCGAAGCCTTGAATCACATCAAACAACATCAAATTCACGAATTGCACCCCAATTCAAGCCTACCAGACCTAATGAATTTCCAACTTATAAAACCAATGTCAAATCATATCAAACCAACTCCGATTGACCTTAAATTTTGCACACAAGTCATAAATGACATAACAGACCTACTCCAACTCTTGAAACAAAAATCCAAACCCGATATCAACAAAGTCAACTCTCTGTCAAACTTTTGAACCTTCCGAACCTTCAACTTTCCAACTTTCGCCAAAAAGCCTCAAACCAACCTATGTACCTCCAAATCTATATCTGGACATATGCCCAAGTCAAAAATCATCATACACAGCTATAGAAACCATCAAAGTTCCATTGTAGATTCGTCTACATAAAAGTCAAATTCCAATCAACTCTTCCAATGTAAGCGACCAACCTTGGGACTAAGTATCCCATTTACTCTGAAACATTCCCGGAACCAAACCAACTATCCCAGAAGTCACATAATCATAAATAAACATAGAATAAGCTATAAATAAGGGAACATGACTACAATACACAAAACAAACGGTCGGGTAATTACAATTGGGGAAGTGCACAAGTGCGAAGGTTACCCAGCATCCGCAAGCTCGCAAGTGTGCATAAGGGGTCACAGAAGCGGAAGAATTCATACAGTGATAGGACTGTAAATGCGAAAGTATGACAGGTGCGGACCCGCAGAAGTGGCTTTTGGATTGCATAAGGGAAGGGGCGGAACTTAAGTGAAGTGCGCAGGTGCGCAATTTTACCCTAAAAGTGATGCTTAGACCACAGGTGCGAAACCATTGGCAAGTAATTATGATCGACGGGTTAGAGTGTTTTTTTATTTTTGGAATTGAGGAACTCGTCCTAAGGAGATTTTGGGAGTATTTCTCATCCCAGTTGAAGATATAATTGATGTTTATTAAATTTTGGTGTTAGATATTAATTACCCATTAGTTATTACGCCTAATTTTCATGAATCTAAGACGGGATATGGGGATTTTTGGGCAATGCTATTGGAGAGTAAGATTTGAGTGTTTGAGGGTCGATTTGTGGTTGGATTTATATGTTTTGGTATGGTTGGACTCGTAAGTGAATGGGTGTTCGAAATTTGTGAATTTTGTGGGGTTCTGGGGTACGAGCCCGAAGTTGACTTTTTGGGTTGACTTTTTGCCTTGAGTTAAAGATCTTAGCTTTATCTTTTGGAATCCCTTCCTATGGTTATATTGATAGTATTACGTTATTTTTACTAGATTCAGATCGTCGTAGATTGATACGCGTGGGAAAGGCTTGTTAGAGGAGTGATTTGGCTTACTTGAGGTAAGATCTTACCTAAACTCGGCTAAGGCACTAGTTGCCTGAATTATTTATGATAGCTACATGCAATGAGTGGTGCATATTTGTGGGGTTATTCTCATATGCATGCATCGGGGGTGCTTTTGTTATGCTCGTGATAGTGCTTAGGCTATGATATTCCTTGAATTGACTACTAAGCTTCAACCTGTGATGTTTCTCCTATTTGTACTCCTTTGTGAGCTATTGGTACCACATTTGAGATTTCTTTGAGGCTATACTTTTGATCAAACCTGATAAACAGCTCTTTCATGATTAAATTGCATGTTCTAGGTTTGATAGCACATATTGCACATGCCTACACTAGCATGTTAGCAAAACCAGTGTAGGAGTTTGAAACTTGATAATCATTGATCATGTACATGTATTCTCGTATATTTATTGTATGTGTGTTAAGATCTGGAGTTATAGCTTGTGCCACGCCGAACGAATTATGGTTATTGGCATGTGAGTTGTCAGTATGGTTGATATCATTGACATGTGAGTTATCCGTGTAGCACGTGAATTATAATGTGAATCCAGATATTAATATTAGTAGCGCGTGACTTGTCTGTGCAGCACGTGAGTTTTCCATGTTGTTGATATTATTAGCATGTAAATTGACTATGCAGTACGTGAGTTGTTTATGCAGCGTGTGTATATGGATCCACCCCCTAGGGTTACCCTTGCATGTGCCTTCTTGATGGTGTACACATGGATTTGAGGAAACTGGTTAGTGATTTGGTACGGATATGGAAGCATTGAGGAACTTCTGGCTAGTATTGGTTTTGGATTTTCCATTTCATCTTTACTTGCAATTTCCATGGTTGATAACCTTATTCAATTGCATATCATCTCTATATGCTGAAACATTGACTGAGCAAAGTAATTTAATAATTGTACACACACATGGGGATTGTTCTTTCTTTTCCTTACACTTAATCACATTATTGTTCGGTACTTGTCGGATTTATGAAATTGTACATGTTATAGCAAGTATCATTTATAATTCATGTTTCTTTTACCTCGTCGAGGTTAGTCATGATACTTTATGAGTACATTGGGTCGGTTTTACTCATGCTACACTCTGCACTTAATTGTGCAGATCCAGGTGTTGGGGCCAGTTATCAGTAGCAGACTTGCCGTTGGAGCTGAGTTTCAAGAGAACAGGTAATGCTGCATTCTCTCCTGCAGTCTTGGCATCTCTTTTCATTGTATTGTTTTCTTTATTTCAGACAGTATTATATTTGGTCATTCCATACTTGTATTTCCATATTAGAGCTCATGACTTTGTATTTACCAATTTTCGGGGGATTTATCACGTATGTGCGGTATTTTGCTATATTGAGATTTCGGACTTATGTTATTTTCTTTAAATTCTATTATTTTGGTTTATTAGTGTTATGTCCAGCTTTCCTAGCAAATGTGTTAGGTGCTATCACGACAGGTTAGGATTTTGGGTCGTGATGTTTGGCTAGTTGTTTTGTGTATTTGAGCCTCGTTCCCCTATTTATTTTATGTATGCTTCTTTGTTGTTATGTGACTTGCAAGGATGGTTGTCTTGGTTTCGGATAAAATTTGGATTCAATAAGGACACTTAGTCCCTTAATTGGAGGCTTAAGTTATAAGAGCTAACTGGAGTTTGACTTTTGTGTAAACAACCCCGAAACGGTATTATGACGATTCTAACAGATTCATATGGTGATTTTGGACTTAGGCATATGTCCGTATTTAGATTTGGAGTTTCCTAGGTTGTTTTGGCTTGAAATAGCAAATGGAAAGTTAAAGGTTTGGCCGGGAGTTGACTTTTATGATATCGGATTTGGATTGTAGCTATGAGGGTTGGAATAGGTCCTTTATGTTATTTGGGACTTGTATGCAAAACATGAGGTCATTCCAAGTTGATTTGATGTGGTTCGACATATGTTTTGGAAGTTGGAAGTTCATTAGCTTCTTAGGCTTGAATTGAGGTACGATTCATGGGTTTTGATATTGTTTTGTGTGATTTGATGTCTCGAGTAGGTTCATGTTATATTTTTGGATTGTTTGGTGTGATTAGACGGGGTCCTATGGGCCTCGGGTGTGTTTCAGACCATTTTCTCCTTGTTTTTGATTGTTGATGCTGGTGTCTGGTTTTCTTCTTCACGATCGCGACAAGGTAGACGCGTTCGCGAAGGATTAATGTGAGTTGGGCAGTCAGGCTTCATCGCATTCGTAGTTCGCACAGTGTTCACGAAGCAGCTAGGAGCTGGGAATGTTTGGCATATGTGTTCGCAAGGTCCATGTTCGCGTAGGGTCAGGTGAGTTCTGCATTGCGATCGTGGGGGTAGGGATACAAACACAAAGGGTATTTTGAGGCAGTCTTCATTTTGCGCTTCCAGAACGCGAGGAACGTGTTGCGTTGGCTAATGGTATGCCTGGGCAGCTACTTAAGAATTCTATTTCTAGGGTTTGAGTTATTTAAACATAATTTGAGTTTGGGAGCTCGGATTTGGGTGATTTTGGAGGCGATTTTCATGATTTGAACTAGGGTAAGTGGTTTTTACCCGGATTTGCTTATTATTCATGATTCCATCCTTGATTTTAGCAATTGAATGGTGGATCTAAGTGAAATAATTGGCGATTGTTTAGGAAGAACTTTTCTAAATGAACTTTGAGGATTTGAACCCCGATTCGAAGTGGGAACTGGATGAAACTTGCATGGTTGGACTCGAACTCGAATGGGTGTATGAAATTTGTGACTTTTTTCGGGTTCCGGAAGAAAAGCTCGGGATGATTTTTTGGGTTGGCTTTTGATTTTTGTTAAAGATAGAAGCTTTATGGTTTGAGATTTTTTTCCTATGGCTTTTTATTGATGTTATTAAGTTATTTTGGCTAGATTAAGTTATTAAGCCCGATGATGTGCCCGTTTTAACAAGAGTTCTTTATCTACTTCGGGTATGAGGGCAGGGGTAAAATCAGCCACGAAGTCCGCCAAAATTTGATACTTAATAGCCGTTCGAGGTTGATATTCGATATCATACCCTCCAAGTTCGATGGCCCATTTGGGAAATCAGGCCGATAATTCGAACTTATGCAAGATATTTTGAAGTGGATATGTAGTTAATACACATAAAGGATGACATTGAAAGTATCGTTTCAACTTCGTAGATGCACTTACTAATGCAAGAGCTAATTTTTCTAACTGCGGATACCTGGTTTCAGTATCTCCTAGGTTCCGACTTACGTAATAAATAGGGAATTACGTACCTTCTTCTTCTCGAACCAATATGTCGCTTACCGCTACCTCGGACACGGCTAGATATTAATAGAGTGTTTCATCCACCTTCGGAGTGTGGAGCAAATGTGGGCTCGAAAGATACCATTTTAATTCTTCCAAGGCTTGTTGGCATTACGGAGTCCACTCTAAATTGTTTTTCTTCTTGAATAGGGAGAAGAAATGATGACTATGATCTGAAGACCTCGAGGTAAACCAGCCTAAGGCTGCTATCCGCCCGATCAACCGTTGTACTGATTTCACATTGTTCACCATGGTGATCTCCTCGATGGGTTTGATTTTATCGAGGTTGATCTCGATCCCTTTGTTCGAGGAGCTCAAAAATTTGCCCGATCCAACTATGAAAGCGCATTTTATGGGGTTGAGCTTCATGTTGTACCTTCTTAGGATATCGAACATCTCCTGCAAATGAGTTAAATGGTCCTCTGCGTGCAGGGACTTAACTAGAATGTCATCAATGTAAAATTCCATAGATTTTCCTATTTGATGTTCGAACATCTTATAAACTAGGCGTTGATATGTTGCTCCTACATTTTTTTAGCCCGAAGGGCATTACTTTATTGCAATATATTCCATACTTCGTGATGAACGAAGTCTTTTCCTGGTCCTCTGGGTTCATTTGAATTTGATTGTACCCGGAGTAGGCATCGAGAAAAGTAAGGATCTCATGGCCAACTGTAGCATCGATTAAACGGTCGATGTTTGGCTGGGAAGGAATTGTAGGACATGCTTTGTTCAAATCTTTTTAATCTACACACATTCTAAGTTTATTCCCCTTTTAGGGACTACCACTATGTTAGCTAGCCATTCGGGGTATTTTACTTCCCTAATGGATCCTATTTTGAGAAGTTTTGTTACCTCATCTTTGATGAATGAATGTTTTACCTCGGATTGAGGTCTCCTTTTTTGCTTCATCGGTTTAAACCTGGGATCTACACTTATTCTATGGGTGGTTATCTCCGGTGGGATCCCTGTCATATCTAAATGGGACCAAGTGAAGCAACCAATGTTATCAATAATAATTGAATAAGATTTTTCCTGAGTTCGGGGGTTAATCTTGTTCCCAGGTATACCTTTCGTTCTAGAAGATGCTCGATCAATACTGCATGCTCAAGTTTTTCGACAGTGGACTTCGTTACATCTGATCCCTCGGGGGAAATGAAGGCTCGAGGGTGAGGAAGTCTTCTTATTCGTCCTCGACCACCTGTTCATCGATCACCTATCCCTCGGGCTCAACCGAGGGTACGAGTTGTGATTTCTATTTAGCTACTTGTTCGCCTTTTGACTTCTCCAAGGTAGATGGAGCCGATACTGGTGCCATGTCATGTACTGTGAACATCTCTTTGGCTGCATGTTTCTCTCCATACACCGTTTTCACGCCATCCTTTGTTGGAAACTTCATCATTTGATGAAGAGTTTATTGCACTGCCCTCATGCTATGTATCCATGGTCCTCCAAGTAAGGCGTTGTACCTCATGTCACCTTCGAAGACATGAAACTTGGTGGCTTGTATGGTCCCGACCACGTTGACTGGGAGGATGATTTACCCCTTTGTTGTTTCATTCGCCATGTTGAATCCATTCAGGACTCGAGAGGCAGGTATTATTTGGTCGAGCAGCCCGAGCTGCTCAACGACCCTCGACCAGATTATATTGGCCAAACTACTTGGATCCACGAGCACACGTTTAATTTGAACTTTATTTAAAAGGAAAGAAATTACCAGTGCATCATTATGAGGCTGAGATAAGGCCTCGATGTCTTCCTCGTTGAATGTGAGGGTGTCCTCGGGAATGTAGTCCCGAGATTTCTTCTCCCCTGTGATGGACACTTTTGTTCATTTGAATACGGGTCCCTATGAGACGTTGACTCCTACGATGATCATATGAATGACATACTGATGCTCCTCATGTTCATTCTTCCTATTTGCATATCTCTCTCGAAAATGATTCTTGGCCCGATCGCTGAGGAACTCTCGAAAGTTCCCCTCGTTGAACAATCGGGCTACCTCCTCTTGAAGTTGTCTGCAATCTTTGGTCCTATGACCGTGAGTGCCATGGTATTTTCATATTAAGTTGGGGTTCCTCTAGGAAGGATCTGACTGCATGGGCTTGGGCCACTTGGTATCTCTAATCTTGCCTATGGCTGATACGATGTCTTAGGCATTGATGTTGAAGTTTCACTCTGACAATCGGGGTGCCTCAAATGGTCATGAGTGCCTGTCGAACTCGGTTCTTCTCATGAGTCCTCGGGGATTTTGTCTTCGATCCACCCTTCGGTCATTTCGAGGTATATTATGCCTCAAAGTGATTCTTCGGTCTTCGACACATGGTTGGTATCTTTCCTTGTTCGGTCTCGACTCCCTTTCCGCATTTCTCGATTCCTTTACTAGTAGCCTTCTTGGATATACTAAACCCGAGGGGGCTCCCAATTAGTCGTCCTCAACCCTGAATTTGGATTGATACTTATTGTGCACATCCGCCCAAGTTAGGGCGGGATACTCAATCAAATTCTGTTTCAACTGCTTCGAAGCTATTGGACTTCATTCATTCAAGCCCTGAGTGAAGGCTTGCACGGACCAGTCATCGAAGACTGGTGGTAATTCCATTCGCTCCATCTAAAAATGGGATACGAACTCCCTCAGCATCTCGTTCTCTCTTTGTTTAATTCTAAAGACATCAGACTTCCTTGTAGCGACCTTAATGGCACCAGCATGTGCCTTTACAATAGAGTCAGGCAACATGGAAGATGGGTCAATATAGTTCGGGGGGAGGTTATGATACCACATCATAGCCCTTTTCGACAATGCTTCCCCAAATTTATTCAATAGGACGGACTCGATATCATCATCTTTCAAGTCGTTCCCCTTTATACCACAAGTGTATGTTGTGATATGCTCGTTGGGATCTGTGGTCCCATTGTATTTTGGAATGTCGGGCATCCTGAACTTCTTCGGAATGGGATTCGGATCCGCACTAGGGAATGGTTTCTGCACGAACTTTTTTGAGTCTAGTCCCTTCAAAATCGGAAGGGCTCCTGGGATCTGGTTGACCCTCGAGTTGTAGGTTTCCACTTTTTTGTCGTCAGCCTCTATCTTTTTTCTCCTGACTCGATCCTTTTGGTAAGGTCCTCGAGCATTTTCATAATGGTGGGGTCGGTTCCTGATCCATTATTGCTTGATCTTTCTGGAGCGGGCTCAACTCGAGGAGCTATTTTCGGTCCTACTATGCTCGGAGTCTTTTTTTGACTCTATAGCTGAGCAATAGCCACTTGTTGTGCTTGTAACATTTTAAAGATTATTTGTTGGTTGACTTCTTCTCGAGCCTATGATCTTTGTGCGTCAGTTTGGTCACCTCCGCGCACACTTCTGTCAGTATCAGTACCAAAATCGATGTGTAAAGCATTGCGTGAACCTACATCGACAGGGATTGGTGCTGGTGCTACCCTAGAGTTTTGAGGTGGTACACCGTGACTGAGGCCGTTGCACTATTCTATTCGTGGAACTCAAGACCGTCATTTCCATGTGCGTTTGCTGAGTTAGTCTTATTTTTTACTTGAAATTAAAGAGTCTTGGACAAGAAAAAGTGTGAAGAATAACTTGTGTTATCAGAAAACTAGCGCCAAAATAATCATTATTATTTTTAGCCTTACGGTGGGCGCCAAACTGTTTACCTCGAAAATGGTTTTAAAAATTAAATATGATTTGTGGTTTTAAAAATATGTGATTATTATAATACTAGCTAATAATCAAGAGTTAATGGGTGTAAGAAAGAAGAAATGATAGCCACACCAAGTTTGTCAAAAGACTAGGGGCCTCGAGTTCGATAGCCTCGGGGGTCTCGAGGTCGGTGGACGGTAGTAAATTATGAGCAATAAATGAAGAACAATAAAGCTGGAGAATAATGTTGAACACGTTAAACGAGAAAAAATAGAGTAGAATGTTCTATTGCAGTGAATTGATCTCCCTTTACAAATGATTGGGGTCCCCTTTATATAGGAGGGGAGAACCCTAATATGGTACATTTCTAATTCTGACAAAGAGTACTATTGGTACAGCTGTATAACGGTTTAGTATGGAGTTGTACTATTTCTAAAAAATCATATCCGTCTTAACCACGTATCCTTGAGGATTTCCCGCATTTCCTTGATTGTCATCGATTTTGCACTTCCTCGAGGTAGGTCGTGTCGAGCCTTCGATGAACTCTCTCGAGGTATACATTCTGGGGTCGGGGTCGATCCTTATTTCGAACCTCCGAGCTCGGGCACGATCCTTACTTCGAACCTTCCAAGCTCGTGCTCGACATGGCAAAACTTCGACATCGGACTTCCCCGATTTCTACCGTATACAATCTATTAGAGATTTTACAGTATATTCGTACAAATCTTATGAGTCAGTCTCACTAGATTTTGGGAGTTATTATCAGTGGTATTGTTGAGTTCTATTATGATTTATAAATGGTTTAAATTTGAAGTTCTATTGTTATTTGTGTTATTTCTCCATGCATGTTAGGTTTACCTAGTCTTAGAGACTAGGTGTCATCACTACATCCTACGGTGGGAGATTGGGTTTGTGATAAATTGGTATCGGAGTCCTAGGTTCATAGGTCGTATGAGTCATAAGCATGTTTAGTAGAGCCTTGCGAATCTATACAGAGACGTCTGTACATATCTTCGAGTGGCTACGGAATTCATAGGAAACTTCACTTATTTGATTCCTTATCGTGCGAATTGGTTGAGTTCAAAATTCTGAATCTTTGTCTTTTTGTTCTCTCACATATGGTGAGGACATGCACTATTTGATTCGACGATCAGATACCCGCGCCCCATGCTAGATCCGCGAGAGGCCAGGTTGGGGCAGAGGTCGAGGAGGGGCACGTGGTGCAACTAGAGCACCTGCCGAGCTGCGGTAGAGGAGCCACCAATAGCTCCAATTGGAGGATGACACCCTTGCACTTCAGGATACCCTCACACAGTTCTTTAGCATGTTCGGCACTCTAGCTCAGGAAGGTTTGATTCCACTCTCACCAGCCACATCTCAGTCTGGGGGAGGAGCTCAGACTCCTACCGATTTTACTCTAGAGCAACGACATTGATCAGGTCCCAAAGGTTATGCCGGTGCAACCTGTTGTTCTGGTTCAGCCAGAGGATATGGGCAGTGGCCAGTGAGGAGGAGTAGATTGGACTTGAGAGGTTGAATAAGTATCATCCACCTACTTTCAGCGGGCAAGCTAGAGAGGATGCCCATGGTATTCTAGAGAAGTTCCACTATATTCTCCATATCATAGGTATCGTGGAGACAAGCGGGGTTTCTTTTACTACATTCTAGTTGTCAGGAGAAGTGTATCAGTGGTGGCAGGCTTACGAGGAGGGTAGCCTATCCGATACAGCTTTGCTCTCATGGACTCAGTTTTTAGAGATGTTCTTGAAAGAGTTTTTCCCCAGAGCTTTCGGACTGCATGGTGTGTGGAGTTTGGGTAGCTGCGCCAGGGTACTATTATAGTGTTAGAGTATACTGCCAGATTCAATGAGTTGTCCAGACATGCACCTGCCTTGGTTTCTACAGTTAGAGAGTGAGTCCATTGATTCATCGAGGGGCTCAACTATGGTATTAAATTCAACATGGTTCGAGAGTTGGAGATCAATACCCCATATCAGCACGTGGTAGAGATTGCACATAGGTTGGAGGGTTTGCAGGGGCCGTGAAAGAAAGGATAGGGAGGTAAAGAGGTCTCGAGATTCTAGTGGATATAGTGGTACACGCGTCATAGTTGTAGCTAGTCATGGTACAATCTATGTCAGCCGCTCAGTCCATCCAACACTTCCAGCTTCAAGTGGTACTCTTGCTATTCTGAGGTCTCAGGTTGCACATGTTGCTCAGCCACTATATAGTGCACCTCCTGCATGAGGTGCGTTCAACGGTTAGTCTAGCCGACCACGGTCGAGTCAGTTCCATCATCCACACCCATCGAGAGCTTGTTTTGAGTGTGGTGACACCATATATATGGTGAGGGGCGGCCCCAGACTTAGGAGGGGTGCACCTCCATAGATTACTCAGGCTTCCCATATTCCACGGGGTCCATAGACTTCTCAGGTTGTGGTCACTGCTCCAGTTGTCATTCCACCTGCACAACGAGTAAGGGTCTCCCTAGAGGGGGAGGCCAGGCCAGATTCTATGCTTTTCCGAGTAGGAGAGAGGCGATTGCATCAGATGCAGTCATCACAAGTATTGTTCCAGTTTTTTATAGAGACACATCAGTCTTATTTGATCCAAGTTCCACTTACTCATATATGTCATCTTACTTTGCTCCGTATTTGGATATATCTCGTGATACTTTGAGTTCTCATGTATACGTGTCCATGACTGTGGGATATTTTATTGTTATTGATCGTGTGTATCGGTCATGTTTAGTTGTTATTGGTAGTTTTGAGACCAGAGTTGATCTATTGTTACTCAGTATGGTAGACTTTTATGTTATCTTGGGCTTGAATTGGTTGTCACACTATCAAGCTATTCTAGACTATTACGCCAAGACTATGACACTAGCTATGTCAGATTTGTCGCGGTTAGAATGGATGGGTACATTGGATTATATTCCCCGCAAGGTTGTGTCCTTCTTTAAAGCATATCGGGTGGTTGATAAGGGGTGTGATGCATATCTAGCCTTCGTGAGACATGTCAATGTTGATACTCATACCGTTAAGTCAGTTCCGGTAGTGAGAGACTTCTCACATGTGTTTCCAATAGATCTTCCGAGCATGCCACCCAACAAAGATATGGATTTTGGTATTGGCTTGTTGCTGGGCACTCAACCCATTTCTATTCCACCATATCGTATGGCACCAGCAAAGTTGAAGGAGTTGAAGGAGCAGTTACAAGAGTTGCTTGATAAGGGTTTCATCCGGCCTAGTATGTCACCTTGGGTTGCTCCATCTGTTTGTGATGAAGAGGGATGGTTCTAAGGGGATGTATATTAACTATAGACAGCTGAACAAGTTTACAGTGAAGAACAGGTACCCATTGTCGTGCATTGATGACTTATTTGATCAGCTATAGGGTGACAGAGTGTTCTCGGAGATTGATTTGCAGTTAAGGTATCATCTGCAGAAGATCGGAGATCTGTATATCCCAAAGATTGCTTTCAAGAATCGGTATGGTCACTATGAGTTCCTTGTGATGTCATTTGGGTTGACCAACTCCCCCAACAAAATTTAGCACCTGATGAATAGTGAATTCCAGCCATATCATGATTCATTCATCATTTTGTTTATTAACGACATCATGGTGTACTCTCGATTTCACGAAGATTATGAGTAGTATCTGAGGATCATGATCCATACCTTGAGAAAGAAGAAGTTGTATGCAAAATTCTCGAAGTGTGAATTGTGGCTTTAATCGGTGGTGTTTCTAGGTCATGTAGTGTCTAGTGAGGGGATCCAGGTAGATCCGAAGAATGATTGAAGTAGTGCAGAGTTATCCCAAACTGTCTTTAGCTACTAAGATTCGAAGTTTTCTTGGTTTAGCCTGATAGTATCGTTGTTTGGTAGAGGGTTTCTCATCCTTTGTTGCACCTATGACCATATTGACCTAGAAGGGTGCTCCTTTCAGGTGGTCCGAGGAGGGTGAGGTGAGATTTCAAAAGCTCAAGACTGCTTTGACTATAACTCAGTATTGGAGTTGCCTACGGGTCCGGGGTCTTACATTGTGTATTGTGGTACGTGTTATGTTGGCCTTAGAATGGTGTTTATGCAAGACGGTAGGGTGATTGCCTATGAGTCTCGGTTGTTGAAGTCTCATGAGAAGAATTATCCTGTTCACGACTTGCAATTGGCAGCTATTGTTCATGCTGTGAAGATTTGGAGGTACAACTTGTATGGTGTCCCCTGTGAGGTCTATATCGACCACTGGAAACTCCAGCATCTGTTCAAATAGAAAGATCTTAACTTGCGGCGCGGAGATGGTTAGAGTTTCTTAAAGAATATGATATCCCTATTCTGTATCATCTCAGGAAGGCCAATGTGGTGGTTGATGCCTTGAGTTGAAAGGCAGAGAGTATGGGTAGTTTCGCATATCTACTAGTGGCGAAGAGGTCACTAACCATAGATGTTCAGGACTTGGCCAACCAGTTTGTTAGATTGGATGTTTCGGAGCCCAGTCGAGTTAATGCTTTCTTGGTTTCTCGGTATTCTTTATATGATCGCATCAAAGAGCGACAGTATGATGATCCCTGTTTTGTTGTCCTTAAGGACACGGTGCAGCACAATGATGCCAAGGAGGTTTCTATCAGAGATAACGGTGTGTTGCGGATGTAGGTCCAATTATGTTTGGCCAATGTAGATAGGCTACGGGAGTTGATCTTTCAAGAGGCCCACAATTTACGATACCCCATTCATCTGAGTGCTACTAAGATGTATCGGGATTTGAGACAACACTATTGGTGGAGGAGAATGAAGAAAGATATAGTAGAGTATGTGGTTCGATGCCTAAATTGTGAGCAGGTGAAGTATAAGCATCAAAGTCCAGGGGGTCAGCTTCAGAGACTTGAGACACCTGAGCAAAAATGAGAGCGTTTTACCATGGATTTCGTTGGTCGGATCCTACAGCCTCAGAAGAAATTTTGACGTTGTATGGGTGATTGTGGATAAGTTGACGAAGTCGGCTCATTTTTTCCCAGTGGTGACTACCTATTCTTCAGAGCAACTGGCTCAGAACTATAACTAAAAGATTGTCTGAATTCATGGCATGATGATATCTATTATCTCTAACCGGGGCACACAGTTTACATCGCTCTTCTGGAGGATCGTAAGAGTGAGTTAGGCACATGGATTGAGTTGAGTACAACATTTCATCCAAAAACGGATTAGGAGTACGAGCGCACCATTCATAGATTAGAGGGTATGTGTTGTGCCTGTGTTATGGATTTCGGGGGGTGCTTGGGATCAGTTCTTGCCACTTGCAGAGTTTGCGTACAACAACAGCTACCAATCGAGTACTCAGATGGCTCCTTATGAGGACCTATATCGGAGGCGGTGTCATTCTCGAGTTGGTTGGTTTGAGCTGGGTGAGGTTAGATTGTTGAGCACAGATTTTGTTCGAGATGCCTTGGAGAAAGTCAAGTTGATTCAGGATCGGCTTAGTACAACCCAGTCTAGACAGAAGAATTATTCCTATTGGAGATTTTTTGATGTTACATTCATAGTTGGTTAGAGGGTTTTGCTCTGGGTTTCACCCATTAAGCGTGTTATGAGGTTCGGGAAGAAGGGAAAGTTGAGCCCGAGGTATGTCTGCCCTTTTGAGATCCTCAAGAGGGTGGGGAGCTAGCTTACAAACTTGCATTTCCACCTAATTGCAACCAAGATTATCTGTACTTTACTTCCGTGCTTCGGAAGTATCATGGTGATCCATCCCATGAATTATATTTCGGTTCAGTCCAATTGGACAAGGATTTGACTTATGTTGAGGAGCCAGTGGCCATCTTGCACAGGTAGGTCCGAAAGTTGAGGTCAAAGAACATTACTTCAGTGATGGTTTGGTGGAAGGGTCAAACAGTCGATGAGACGACTTGGGAAACCAAGAATGATATGTGTAGTTGTTATCCTCATATCTTCATCACTTCAGGTATGACCCAGCCGATCATTTTGAATATTTTAGACATGCTTCCCTATTTATTTCCTCTTCTATATTATATTATGGTTATGTGACTTGGGGAGGGGGGTGGTTAGTTTGGTTTTGGGTAAGTTTTGGAGTGAATTGGAACACCTAGTCCCAAAGTTGAAAGCTTAAGTTGGAAGAGTTAGCCGAAGTTTGACTTTTGTGTAGACGACTCCGGAATGGAGCTTTGATGGTTCCAATAGCTTCTTGTGGTGATTTTGGACTCAGTAGTATGTCTGGATAACGATTTGGAGGTCCGTAGGTCATTTTCGCTTGAATTGCGAAAGTTAAAAAATTGAAGGTTTGGAAGGATGAGAAGTTTGACCGAGAGTTGGCTTTAATGATATTGGGGTAGGATTCCGATTTAGAAGTTGGAATAGGTCTGTTGTCTCAATTACAGCTGGTGTGCAAAATTTGAGGTCAATCAGAGTTGGTTTGGTATGAATCGGCCTAAGTCTCAGAAGTTAAATGTTCATGGATTCAATAGGTTTGAATTGGGTTGCGATTCGTAGATTTGATGGTGTTTGATGTAATTTTTTGGCTCGAGTAGGTCTGTTATGTGATTTGGGACTTGATGGTTACGATTGGATGGAGTCTTGGGTGCCTTGAATGTGATTCAGATTGAATTCGTAACCATTTTGGACTTGGAAGAATTTCTGCCAGCTGAGGTTCTAGTGCAATCAAAGCTACGCACTTTGGGCCGCAGGTGCGGCACAGTAGAAGCGGCCTGTGATCCGCAAAAGCGAGTTTTGGCTAGGCGGGAAGTGACCGCAGGTGTGGTCATTTCTTCGCATAAGCTTACGGGCAGAAGTGGCTGGGTTTCGCACAAGCGTAACTGCATATGCGCTCCAAGGTCCGCAGAAGCGATATTCCCTGGCTTAATCAAAAGTCGCACCAACGATGGATTTTTTGTAGGTGTAGAGCCACAGGAGAGGTTGTTAGTCCACAGATGCAGAATTACTGGACAGAAAAGGAGCCAATTGAGGGTTTTGTTCTTTCATATTTGGAGTTAGAGAGCTCGGTTTGGGCTATTTTGGAAGGGATTTTCAAGGAGTTGATCGGGGTAAGTATTTTTTACTCAGATTTGATTATGATACATCATTATATCATTTTTTTTATCATTTAATTAGTGTTTGGAGTTGGAAAAATTGGGGAATTTTGTGAAAACTTCCTAAGCATAAATTGAGGATTTGGAGGTCGATTTGAGGTAGGAATTAGATAATATTAGTATAATTGATTTTTGAATATTTTTAAAGGTTGCAACTTCATTATCTGGAATAGTTATCTATGGTTCGAATTTATGGTATCAAGTAATTTTGGCTAGATTTGAGTCGCCCGGAGTTGAATATTCGCGAAAAGGCTTACTAGTGGATTGAGTTAGCTTGTTTGAGTTAAGTATCTTGCCTAACTTTATGTGGGGGTATTACCCCTTGGATTGGAGTTTTTTCTTGTATTTGTGGTATGTGAAAGCCGTGTACGCAAGGTGGCGTGTGGGCACACAAGCTATGTGTGGTATTTGATCGGTTTAGGCTATTTAGACTCTTTTCATCTCTTAAATCGAATTGTCATAGCATGTTATATCTTTCATTGTTAATCTACCCTCATATGCTTTAGTTGAAACTGTTAACACTTGTTCCACCTCTTACTTGTTATATTGCTCTTATATGTTTTAGTTGAAATTACTGCCTTCATTATTGTCTTGTTACTTTTTAAATTTTTGAATACTTACTTAAAGTTGTTAATTCATGGAATATCTCTTGTTTAGAAATTGTTGTTGAAGTTGTAAAGGCCGTTATCACTTGAGACAAAGTTTTTAATTGTTGAGATATCGTTCTCGTTGAGCTATTCACCATTATTTTGTTATTTTTGAGATCTTATGTACGTTATGGTTGAGCCATTGTTATTGTTGATTCTTTTGGCAAGTTGTGGCATTTCGGCACTTGAGGTGCAAATTGTGATATGTTTTGATATTGATACGCATGCAGTTGTATAAGGCTAGTGGTTGATACACATGCGATGAGATAAGTTGGGCTTGATACGCGTGTTACTACTAGGGGAACTACTTGAAGCTACGGGGTGTGATAAGGTGGGCTAAAGGCAGGTACCTACTTCGAGAAAAAATGATTTTTCAAAACTAAATGTAAGGACCCCAATATGATATAAGGAAAGATTGTGATTGTGGTTGTGTAATGAGATTTCAAGGCGGTACCTCGGTTGTGATTCTTGTTGTTATCTCTCATTTACATCACTTGTAATTTCCCCCATTATTTTTTTGATGTTCTTATTATGTGTTCCTTTCGTGTTGCCTTTATTGCTTTCAATTCAGTTGTTTCTTATCTTGTTGTATTTTTTTCTTGCCTCATTTTCCTCGTTTCCATTATTAGTCTGTACTATACTTATTCATCTTCTTGTTTTCTTATCTCAGTAGGTGTCTTGACCAGGCTTCGTCACTACTCTACCGAGGTTAGGCTTGATACTTATTGGGTACCGTCGTAGTCTACTTATACTACTCTTCTGCATATATTTGTGCAGATCCGAGTACCTCGACCAAGGCTAGGCACCAGAGAGTAGAGCATTTAGTACGGGAGACTTCAAGGTATACCTGCACGGCGTTGCAGGCATCAGAGTCACCCTTTACCCTTGTTTTTCGACTGCTTACTCTTTATTTAGACAGTGATGTATTAGGGATTTTACAGTATATTCGTGCAAAGCTTATGACTCAGTCTCACAAGATTTTGGGAGTTATTGTCAGCGGTATTGTTGAGTTCTACTATTGATAGCTAGATGGTTTAAATTTTAAGACCTATTGTTATTTCCACTATTTCTCCATGCATGTTAGGCGTACCTTGTCTTAGAGACTAGGTGTCATCACGACATCCTATGGTGGGTGACTGGGGTCGTGACAAACCACTATGACTTTAGATTTACCAAATATAGTTCTTGCTCTTATTACCTCGACAAGGTTAGTAAGGATACTTATTAAGTACATGGGATTGGTAGTACTCATATTATACTTCTACACCTTGCGTGTAGATCTTGGAGTCAATGTTAGTGTGTATGGAGGGAGCTAGCATGAGAGGCGTACCTGATTTTTGGACATAGCTACCACTTGTCAATTGTAGTTTTAGATTTGTAATCATGTATGTATATTTATATATGATGAAATCGAGTAGAAACCACCTTGGTGCTCACAGTTCTTTGTTTTAATGTGTTCTAATAAGTCAACCATCCAGCATATAAGGAAGATATGCAAGGAAATCAGGTAAACAATCAAGGAAATTGCAAGTAGAGATGAAATGTAATAATCAAATATCAGCTCGTTGCGATGCGCAATCTGATCCAAATAACTATAAGCCAACAAGGTCTGTTGCGGCGTGCAACCTGATCCAATTAGAGTAACCAGTTCTTCAGAGCTCACATCAACCAGAAAATCACCGGTTTCTCACAATCCACGTGTACACCATTAAGATAGAAACATGAGAGGGTGAAATTAAGGGGATGAATCCTTATCCACACGCAACCACGGCAAATTCAACGTGCTACCAGCCCGGTATGGTCACATCCTCAATATCGTAATCCTCCCTGTTTGGTCATAGGTTCAATTTGATGGATGCGTCTGGCATGCTCATAGTCTATATCACAATCAGCTCGTCTTTGTGAAAAACACATATCAACATAATCTGCCTGGCGTGGACACAAGCATACAAACACAATCCGCCCGGCATGGTCACAGGCATATCAACACAATCTGCCCAACATGGTCACAGGAATATCAACATAATCCGCCCAGCGTGGTCACAAGCATAATAACACAATCCGCCCGGCGTGGTCACATGAACAACAATAATCCTCCCCTGGTGGTCACATGCATATCAACAAAATCAGCCCGGTGTGGTCACATGCATATCAACACAATCCGTCTGGCGTGGTCACAAGCATAACAACACAATCCGCCTGGCGTGGTTACAAGCATAACAACACAATCTGCCCCGCCGTGGTCACAAGCATATCAACACAATATGCCCCGCGTGGTCAGAAAAATCCTGTCCAAATTGTAACACACAGAAGCAAGTATACAAGAATACATGTATATGATGAATAATTATCATATTTCATGCTTCTTGACAGGTTACTATTATTGGTTACTATTTTTTTTCATCTTTCTTCCTTCCTTGCTTCCCTCTTCTTCTCCTTGCCCTTCCTGAGTCGAGGGTCTATTGGAAACAGTCTCTCTACCTGCATTAGGTAGGGGTAAGGTCAGCGTACAGACTACCCTCTCCAGACCCCACATGTTGGGATCAAACTGGATTTGTTATTGTTGTTATGCTTCTTGACATGTATAATAACATGCTAAAGTGTAGGCATGTGCAAAGTGTGCTATCATATCTCAAAATGACAATTTTATCACAGAAATAACAATTTACAAGTCTATTTAGGGAATTACCCTCTTTGTGATCTCAAACATGGCTCAAATAGTTCACAACAATGATACAAATATGAGAAACATTATAGCTTGAAGCTTAACAATCAACTCTACGCGTATCATAGCCAAAGCAGTACCACGAGCATGGATAAATATCATGGTGCTCGCACATGGGCTCAACCCCACACATATGCGCACCCATATCACATAGCTATCATAAATAATATTTGCAACTAGTGTCTCAACCAATTTTAGATAAGATACTTACCTCAAACAAGCCAAAAGAAATACCGAGCAAGCCAAACAACCCTATAGAAATGACATCCTGCGTGTATCAACCTCTAAACTGCTCGAAACTAGCCAAAAAAACTCAAAAACATCAAATAATGTCATAGGAGACAAACCCAATTGATAAAGGTCGGATCTTTAATCAAAACTAAAGTTAACCAAAAAGTTAAACCAGGTCCCGCATCTCGAAACCCCACAAAACTTAAAAATTCTGACAACCCATTCAATTACGAGTCCAACTATACTAATTCCACTCAAATTTGACTCCGAATCGATGATACATTTGGATGGGGTCCCGATGGGATCGGGTGAGTTCTGGAATGGAATCAGACCATTTTTCCTTCATGTTTGATTATTGGTGTGTTCTGGACTGCTGGTGCTATTTTTCCTTCTACGCAATCACGGGTGGAAAAACGTGATCGCGATGTACAAACGTGAGTCCGAAAACATAAATCAGACCTACTCGAAGCCTCAAATCACTCATAACAATATCAGATTTATGAATCGCACATCAAATCAAACTTAATGAACTTTTGAACTTTCAATTTCCAAAACTCATGTTGAATCATATCAAATTAACCCGGAATGACCTCAAATTTTGTACACAAGTTCCCAATGACATAACAAATCTATTCCAACCCTCGAAACAACAATTTGAATCTGATATCATCAAAGTCAACTCTCAGTCAAACTTATGAATATTCCAAACCTTCAAATTTCCAACTTTCGCCAACTAATGTCGAAACCTTCTAAAAACATCTAAATGCAAATCTGAATATACGATCAAGTCCAAAATCACCATCTGAACCCAACGAAACCATCAAAATTTTGATCCAAGGTCAAATACCCAAAAGTCAAATTCGATCAACTCTCTCAATTTAAAGCTTCTAAAATGAGAATCATTCTCCCAAATCACCTGAAAACCAAAACTGACAATTTACACAAATCATAATACATCAAATATCAATCAAGGAAATTGCAAGTAGAGATTAAAATGCAATAATCAAATATCAGCTCTTTGCGGCGCATAATCCGATCCAAATAATAATAAGTCAATAGGGTCTGTTGTGGTGCGTAACCTGATCCAATTATAGTAACCAGTTCTCTCAAAGCTCACATCAACCAGAAACCCGTCAGTTTCTCACAGTCCACGTGTACACCATCAAGAGAGAAATATGAGAAGGTGACCCTTAGGGGGATGGATCCTTATCCACACCCAAGCATGGCCAAATCAACGTGCTACCAACCCAGCGTGGTCACAGGCTCAATATCTTAATCCGTTCGGCATGGTCATAAGCTCAATGTGATAGATTCGAACGGCATGGTCACGGGCTATATCACAATCCTCTAGGTGTGTTCATAGGCTTATCAACACAATCCACTCAACGTGTTCATAGTCATAATAACACAATCCGCCCAACGTGGTCAAGCATACCAACACAATCCGCCCAGCGTAACTATAGGAATGACAACACAATCCGCCCGGTGTGGCTACTGCCATATCAACACAATCTGCCTGGTGTGGCCACATGCATATCAACACAATTCCCGGCGTGATATGCATCCAGTCCAAATCGTATGTAAAGACTCATAAAATTTCATGTCTAAAATAATGCTCGAATAGGTCCCTGTGTTGTTATAACTGTAGAAATTCTTTAAAACGGACCTTTTTGAAGTAAAAAGTACCCCGGGACTTAAAACATATAATTTTCCAGAATTGCGCAGATTTGCGGTCCACTATGCGATCGCAGATCAAGTATGCGGACCGCATAGTGGTCGTATACCTAGACAGCCTTCTGTCTAATTTGAGGACAGCTATGCGGCCCAAGATGCGATTGCATTTTGAGAATGCGGACCGCATTGCTGTCACATTCTTGCACCTCCATTTTTCGGAGAAGGTTATGCGATCGCACAACAGGTATGCGGACCGCATAATGGTCGCATACCTGGGCAATCCGGTTCCCATTTTGGCCCATTTGAGGGCCAACTATGCAACAGGAATGCGGACCGCATAGCAAGAATGCAATCGCATTCCTAACCGCATTTCCTGCTTCGGAGCTTTTTAATTTCTAATTTCACACCCGACCCCCAGTTTAATAAAACACCCCTCCCCTTCATTTTTAACATCTATCTGAACAAAAATAGAGAGAAGTGAGAGTGGGTTCTAGAGAGAGAAGTCCTCATCTTCCCCAAATTGATTCTTCAAATATCACTCAGGCCTGGAAGTTTATCGAGTAGTTTTCATCTTCTTCACTCTAAGAGGTAAGTCCCCACCCCATTTCCTTTTAATTCTCAGGTTTTAGCTAAAAGGGGGGTAGAACACATAAATTGATTCTTGAAAATAAAAGTTGATACCTTTCATGCATGTGAGTTAAACTCCATAATCTAGTAAAGGGAAATGAGTTTGAGTAATTTTTCACAAAAAGGGGGTTAGTAATCTAAGGGGTCACATAGAGTTCGATAAAATGCCTAAATGAGTTCGAGTTATGTTCATGGTTCCTAATTCTAAGTGAAATAACATTGTGGAATAGATTGACGGTGCTAGACGGTCCGGTGATTTGTGATAAAAATTAAAGGGGAATTCCGATTCGAGGTATGTATGGATAACTTTAATCTTCGTAGAGTCACCTTGTTGGTGTCCGAGCATTTGGTATGAGTTCTGGCTTATGCATATGTGAATTTATTGTTCTAATGTGTGAGGTGTAAGATTCTGTTCTCTAATTGTCTTAGTTGATTTCCATGCCACCATGCTATATGAGATTGTGAAAAAGGTGATTCCTTGTGCTTATTCTGTCATATGCAAAGCTCGCTAAATGTTGAATACCTCGGTATGAGAGGATGTTCTATCAAACGAAAGAAATGATAACAAATCAATTGTTGAATGTATCTAAGTGCTAAAGGGTGTGTAGTAAATGATGGAAAGGAAATATGGATTTATCTAATTGAACTATATGTTGATGGCATACCGTATATGACTCACTGTTTGGTAAATATTACTGTGGCTTTGATCTAACATGGTTATTTGGTTGTAATGAATGTATATTCTTGATGATGAAAATCTTTGTGATTGAATTGATTGGTTTATGTTGATATCAAATAAGATTGTAAGGTGGGATCAGGTTGCGCGCCGCAACAGAAGAAATAAGGTTGATGTTGAGAAGTAATAATGGTGAAATGTAAATTGTACGGTGGGATCAGATTGCATGCCGCAACAGAAGGAATAAGGGTGGAAATGTGAATTTGTCGGGTGGGATCGGGTTGCGCGCCGCAACAGGAGAATGATTGAAATAAGAAACTGTGGAACTCTCATTTGTGATTCTCTGTATCTCTATGCAATATTTGTTTGGTTTCTTGAGTGTCTCCTATCTTTGTATTGTTTGATTTTACTTAGAGTAATCATACATACTAGTACTATTCCACGGTACTACTGTCCCTTTTGTCGGGGGCGTTACATCTTTTATATGGATGTAGGTGGTTCCATAAAAGGTAGCTCAGCCCGCCGTTAGTGGTGCTCCCTCTTCATCTCTTCAGCAGTTCTGGTGAGCCCCATTTCCTCTCGGGGCCATGTGTGGACTATATCATTCTCTTTTGCTTATGTTGTAAAAAGGCATAGCCAGGGCCTTGTTATCGGCAAGTCTATGTAAACTCCTAGTACTCTTAGAGGCTCCGTAAACATTATGTGGGTTGTATATATGTATTTTGGGTAGTTGTCGGACTCGTTTGTAATCACGATTCCGTATCGAGAGTGTTGTATTTTAGAATGCATGTTTTGGGAAGATTAATTGTTGAAAATGTTAAAAGAGGAAATATGACTTATATTGTAAACGCACTCTTTGATTCTATTCTAATGTTTCACTTATAAAGGTACATTACGAACACGGGGAAATGTGTTGGGTAGGAAAGGCAATCCAGATCCGCTTGACTGGGTTCATCTGGTTAGGCGCCGGTCTCGTCCCTCGATTTTGGGGCGGGACATCGTATCACACAGAATCAAGTATACAAAAACACATGTATATGATGAATAGTTATTAGATTTCATGCTTCTGTACATGTATAAGAACATGCTAAAGAGTGGCATGTGCGAAGTGTGCTATCATAGCTCAAATCAGTAATTTTATCACAGAAATAAAAATTTCCAAGTTTATTCAGGGAATCGGTCTCTTCGTAATCTCAAACATGGCTCAAATAGTTAACAACAATAATACAAATATGATAAACAGTATAACTTAAAGCTTAATAGTCAACTCTAGGCATATCATAGCCTAAGAAGTACCCCGAGCAAGGATAAATACCCTGGTGCTAGCACATGGGCTCAACCCCAAAAATATTCACACACATATCATGTTGCTATCACAAATAATTCTGGCAATTAGTGCCTCAACAAAGTTTAGATTAGATAATTACCTTAAACAAGCCAAAACAAATATCGAGCAAGCCAAACGTCCCTCTAGAAATACCATCCCGAGCATATCAACCTTCGAACGGCTCGAAACTAGCCAAAAGCAACTCAAAACATCAAATAATACCAACAACAACAACAAACCCAGTTTGATCCCAACATGTGGGGTCTGGGGAGGGTAGTCTGTACGCAGACCTTACCCCTACCTAATGTAGGTAGAGAGGTTGTTTCCAATAGACCCTCGGCTAAACATCAAATAATACCATATGAGATAAACCCTATCTACAAAGGTCAAATCTTTAATCAAAACTCATAGTCAACCAAACTGTCAAACCCGGGCTCGCATCTGGGAACCCGACAAAACGTACAAATTCTGACAACCCATTCAACTACGAGTCCAACAATACTAAATCTACTCAAATTCGGCTTTCGAACCAATGTTCAAACCCCAAAAATTCACTTAGAAAAGTTTAGACAAACACCCCCATCTTTTCAAATCATCAATAAAATTAAAATCGAGGATGGAATAATGGAATATAATAAAATCGAGTCAAAAATACTTACCCTAATCCATGTGGTAAAAATTGCCTCCAAAATAGTCAAAATCGGAGCTACATAGCTCATAATATGATAAAATGTTTGAAACCTTTGAAATAGAGTACTTATAATCACTCGACAGTCATATGTACCGCGATCGCGGAAAATTCCACGCAATCGCAAAGAAGAAAAATGCGTTGCTCCAAATACTCATTGCGTTCGCGAAAAAAGCTATGTGAACGCGAACGCGCCCAGAAATACATGAAAGTGAGGACACCTTCGCCTAGCACCCCCGTGATCGCTATCCCATGGGCGACAATAGGATAACCCCTCAGACTCTACGAACGCAGACTTCCAATAGCAAACGCGTAGAGAAAAGTGCCCAAGCTCCAATTTTGAACATCGCGATTGCGGTCACCCCCCCCCCCCCCCACGATCATGTAGAAGGAAAAATAGCACCGGCAGTCCAAAACACACCAGCAATCAAACATGAAGGAAAAATGGTTCGATTCAACTCCAAAACTCACCCGAGCCCCTTGGGACCCTGTCCGAACGTACCATCAACGACCAAAACATAAATCCGACTTTCTCGAAGCCTCAAATCACTTATAACAACATAGAAATCATGAATCGCACCTCAAATCAAACTTAATGAACTTTCAACTTCCAAAACTCATGATGAATCATATCATATCAAACTGGAATCACCTCAAATTTTGCACACAATTTTCAAATGACATTACGAACCTATTCCAACTCCCAGAGAAACAATTCGAATCTGATATCATCAAAGTCAACTCTCGGTCAACTTATGAACATTCCAAACCTTCAAATTTTCAACTTTCGCCAAATAGTGTTGAAATCTTCTAAAATCATCCAAATGCAAATTCGGGCATACGCCCAAGTCCAAAATAACCATCCAGACCCAACAGAACCATCAAAACTTTGATTAGAGGTCAAATACACAAAAGTCAAATTAAGCCAATTCTCCCAACTTAAAGCTTCTAAAATAAGAATCATTCTTCTAAACCAATCCCGAAACACCTGAAAAACAAAATGATGATTCATATTGGAATACAAATTCTCAAAATGATCGGCTGGGTAATTACATGAGAACTACTAAATATAAGAATAAATCAAACTCTAGTACAATTGTCTGAGTAATAGAACCATACAGAAGACGACGATACAAGGAAAGAGAGTCAAGGTCTGGAGATGACATAGCAGCTACCTCGAAGTCTCCAAGCAGGTACTAGCAAAGATCTAGCAATCACCATATCTAGATGTACCTAGATCTGCACACTAAACGCAAAGTGTAGTACGAGTACAACCGACCCCATGTACTAAATAAGTAACATAACTAACCTTAGACTGAAAGTGGTGATGAGCTCTTAAAAACAACCAGAACCAATATAATGAGAACATAGGTATGATAATGACAATGAAAATCAATAGCTCATAGAAATTTCCATAACCAACTCGTTCATGGCACAAAAATTTAGACATGTTTTAGGTTCACAATTAAATACCAACACTGATAGGAACATGTCAATTACAACTAGCATGAGGAATGGTACATCTCTATGCCTACATGTTAGATATGCATGTTAAATGAAGGTTTTCACTGCGGTATGCCCAAGTACTCACACTATCAGAATTAGTCAATCAGTCTGCCAAATGCCCACACAGTCCACACACAATCAATCGGCATTGTACGAGATCCTGGCATCAATTACCCTCACCAAGGAACGTGTGTATATATATATATATATATATATATATATATATATATATATATATATATATATATATATATATATATATATATATATATATATATACATCACTATGCTTGCGCTCACTTCTGGTATGTCAGACTCCGGAGGGCAGGATCATTCCCAAGCGCTAATATAAAGCACATAAGATCTGTTGCGGTGCATCCTGATCAACAATAATAAATAATTATAAAGACAATATGTCCTGCTGCGGCGTGTAACCCGATCCACAATGACACTCACAACTTGGCTCCCAGGCCCACCTCAATCATCAATCTCTCAGGTATTGCCCCAAAATAATTATATGTGATGTGATAGTGAATGATAACAACGACTGAGATGTGATATACAAATGAAGAATCATGTTTGAGCACATAATTGCAATTAAAGAAGATAACTCAAAACAGCAAAAATACCCTCATTAGGTCTCAACAAAATAAGCACATAGCCTAAACATGATTTCTAACATGAATCAAAACTCAATTACTCTAACACGTAGGAATTACATGGATAAAACAAGACTTGGTAGCAACTCAGACAAAACAAACAACCCGGATCATGATTGCCACAGTGTACGCCTAGACGCCCGTCACCTAGCATGTGCGTCACCCCAACACAACATAAATAACATATTTTCCATGGATAAGTACCCTCAATTCCAAGTTTAAAAATGTTTCTTACCTCAAAATGCGCAACTCACTACTCCAACAAGACCTTGCCTCTTGAATCGGCCTATGAACGACTCGAATCTAGTCACAAACAACATAATATAATCAATACAATCTATAGGGACCGATTCCATACGGTAAAGCTAAGATTTATAACCAAAATATAAAAGTCAACACAATATTGTCAATCATGGGCCCGCACTTCGGTACCCGATAAAATTCACTAATTACGAACACCCATTAGATAACGAATCCAATCATACCAAAATCATCCGATTCCAACAACAAATCGACCCTCAAATCTCCAAATCTCACTCTCTAATACATAGTCCAAAATTTCCCAAATTTCACCTCAAACACACATAATCTAGGTGTAAAAATCAATGGGTAAACAATATTTACCAATAAAAGTGATGAATCTTCACTTACCTCTTAAATTGAAGCAAAACCCCACTCAAAAATTGCCTCTAGCCGAGCTCTACAAGTCCAAAAATGAGAAAAACGCCAAACCCTTCGACATATATGTTCTGTCCACCAAAACCGCACCTACGGTACATGTGGTTGCATATATGATACCGCTTGTGTGGTAAAAGGAAAGGTTGTGTACAATTCACTTAAATACCGACCAAGCACACATTCGTCCCCTCCTGCGCACTTGTGGGACCACTTATACGGTCCTGCCTACGCTTCTACGTGTTCGCACCTACGGAGACACTCTGCTTCTGGGACTCTAGCCTCTCCTGCCCAAATTCTCTTCTGCAGCAAATTCTTTGCACCTGGAGGCTTGTAGATGTGGAACATGCCTCGCATCTGCGGCCTCTGCTGAGCCCAGCAACCTCCACTTCTACGATGAGCCTATCGCTTCAGCGACTTCGCACCTATGGTCAAGACCTCGTAGGTGCGATCACAAAGAAGCCATAAGTTTCAACTATTCCTTAAATATAAATCTCAATCCTATTTCAATCCAAATCACATCTGATTCCCCCAGTACCCCATCCAAACATACACCCACGTCCCATAACATGATACAAACTTAGTCGAAGCCTCGAATCACATCAAACCCCAATTCAATACTAACGAAACTAATGAATTTCCAACTTCTAAAACCAATGCCAAATCATATCAAACCAACTCCGATTGACCTCAAACTTTGAACACATGTCATAAATGACATAACAGGACTACTTCACCTATCGAAGCTGAAATCCGAACTTGATATCAATAAAGTCAACTCTCGGTCAAACTTCTCAACCTTCCAAACCTTCAAATTTCTATTTTTTTTCAAAAAGCCTCAAACCAACCTAAGGACCTCTAAATCATTGTATGGACATACGCCTAAGTCCAAAATCACCGCATGAAGCTATTGGAACCATCAAAACTCCATTTTGGAGTCGTCTACACAAAAGTCAAACTCAGGTCAACTCTTTCAGCTTAAGATTCCAACATTGGGCTAAGTGTCTCAATTCACTCCGAAATATCCCCAGAACCAAACCAACCACACCGGCAAGTCACATAATCACAAATGAACATGAAAAATTGATAAATAGGTGAACGGGGCTACAATACATAAAACGACCGGTCGGGTTGTTACATTCTCCCCTTCTTAAACAAATGTTCATCCTCGAACGAGTCTAGAATCATGCCTGGAGTTTCAAATAGGTGTGGATATCTTATCCACATCTCCCGCTCGGTGTCCTAAGTAGCTTCATTTACTGGATGGTCTCTCTACTAAACTTTTACTGAAGCTATATTCTTTGATCACAACTTTCGAACCTGCCAATTCAAAATGGCCACTGGCTCCACATCATAAGTCAAATCCCAATCTAACTTAACCGTGGTGAAATCCAAAACATATGATGGATCACCATAATACTTCTGGAACGTAGAAATGTGAAATACCGGTTGAATACCCGATAGAGTAGGTGATAAAGCAATCGTGTAAGCCATCTCTCCAATCCTCTCAAGCACCTCAAAAGGACCAATATATCGAGGGGTCAAATTGACATTCTTCCCGAACCTTATCACTCCCTTCATGGGTGAAACTATGACCAAAACCTTCTCATCCACCATATATCAACATCACAAAAATTTCTATCATCATAACTCTTCTGTCTAGATTGTGTTATACGAAACTGATCCTGAATCAACTTGTCTTTCTCCAAGGCATCCCGAAACAGATTGGTGCCCAACAACCTAGCCTATCTGGCTAAAACCAACCAATTGGATATCGACACCGCCTCCCATATAAGGCCTCATAAGGAACCATCTGAATATTCGATTGGTAGTTGTTGTTGTACGCAACCTCTACAAGCGCTAGAAACTGATCCCAAGAACCCCCTAAATCCATAACACAAGAAAACATATCCTCCAAGATCTGAATGGTGCACTCGGACTATCCGTCCATCTGGGGTGGGATGTTGTACTCAACCCAACCCGTGTGCCAAACTCTTGCTGCAATGCCCTCTAAAAATGCTATGTGAACTGCGTGCCTCTATCAGAAATAATAGACACTGGCACACCATGAAGACAAACAATCTCACGGATATAGATCTGAGCCAGTCGCTCTGAAGAATACGTAGTCACAATCGAATTGAAATGTGTATTCTTAGTAAACCGTTCCACAATAACCCAAACTGCATCAAATTTCTTCAAATTTTTGGGAGCCCAACAATGAAGTCCATGGTAACATGCTCCAATTTCGACTCGGGGATCTCAAGTCTCTAAAGCAAACCGTCTGTCCTCTTATGCTCATACTTTACCTGCTGACAGTTCAAACATCGAGCCATATACTCCACTAAATCTTTCTTCATTCTTCTCCACCGATAGTGTTACCTCAAGTCCTGATACATCTTGGTGGCACCCGGATGAATGGAATACTGCCAACTGTGGGCCTTCTCAACAATCAAGTCACGCAACCCATCCACATTGGGCACACAAATCCGACCTACATCCACAATGCCCCATATTCTCCATAGAAACCCCATTGGCATCACTGTGTTCCGTTGTGTCCTTAAGGACAAGCAAATTAGGGTTGTCATACAGATGCGCTATGATGCGCTCATACAAAGAAGAATGAGAAACTACGCAAGCAAGAACCCGTCTAGGCTCTAAAACATTTAACTTCATGAACTGATTGGCTAAATCCTGAACATATGATGCTATAAGCCTCTCACCAACTGGAATATGTGCAAGGCTACCTATACTCATAACTTTTCTACTCAAGGCATCAGCCACCACATTGGCCTTCCTGGGATGATACAAAATGGTGATATCATAGTCTTCTAACAGCTCCAACAACCTCCGATGCCTCAAGTTAAACAAGTGTTGTTGACTCCGATGATCTGTGGATACCTCACAAGACATGTCGTAGAGATAGTGCCTCCAAATTTTCAGTGCATGAACAATAATTGCCAACTCTAAATCATGAACGGGGTAGTTATTCTCATAAAGCTTCATCTGGCGCAAAGCATAAGCGATCACCCTACCCTCCTACATCAAGACACACCCAATACCAATCCGCAAAGCATCATAATAAACATTATATGAACCCGATGCTGAAGGAAAAACTAGAACGAGAGATGTGGTCAAGGCAGTCTTGAGCTTATGAATGCTCTCCTCACACTCATCAAACCACTTGAATGGGGCACTTTTCTGGCTCAATCTAGGCAGAGGTGCAGCAATGGATGAGAAACCCTCTACAAAATGGCAATAATATCTGGCCAAGCCAAAAATATCTGAATATCAATAGTTGAAGACGGTCCGAGCCAACTCTAAATTGCATCAATCTTCATCGGGTCCACCTTGATCCTCTCACTGGACACCATATGGACCAAGAACGCCACATAATTAAGACAAAATCCACACTTGGAGAATTTAGCATATAGCTTCTTCTCCCTCAACGTCTGGAGAACAATCATCATATTCTGCTCATGATTCTCCTGGTTGCGAAAGTACATCAGTATTTCATCAATGAATAGTATGGAAAAAGAATCAAGATATGGTTGGAATACACTATTTATCAGATGCATAAATGTTGTTGGGAGCATTGGTTAGCCCAAAATAAATCACAAGAAATTTGTAGTGACCACAAAGGGTCCTGAATGTCGTCTTCAGAATATCATAATCATGAATCTTCAGCTGGTGGTACCCAGACCTCAAATCAATCTTCGAAAACACCTTCGCTCCCTGAAGTTGGTCAAATAAGTCATCAATACGCGGTAGTAGGTACTTTTTCTTAATTTTAACTTTGTTCAACTTCCTGTAATTAATGCACAACCGCATAGTATCATCCTTCTTCTTTACAAATTGAATTGGTGCACCCCAAGGCGTCACATTAGGCCTAATGATTCCCTTATCAAGTAGCTCCTGAAGTTGTTCTTTCAATTCTTTCAACTCTGTTGGTTCCATATGATACGAGGGAACAGAGATGGACTGAGTGCCCGCCACAAATTCAACAACAAAATCAGTGTCCCTATCGGGTGGGAAGCTCGTCATGTCTACAGGAAACACATCTGGGTAGTCTCGCACTACCGGAACAGACTCAATAGTAGTAGTACCAGCACTAACATCCCTCACAAAGGCCATATATGCCACACATCCCGTCTCAACCATCCGTTGAGCCTTCAAGTATGAAATCACTCTACTGGGGAGATAATCCAAGGAATCTCTCCACTAAACCCTAGGCAATCCCGGCATCGCCAATGCCATGATCTTAGTGTGACAATCTAGAATAGCATGACATGGTGACAACCAATCATGCCTAAGATCACGTCAAAATAAACCATGCTAAGCAGTAATAGATCAACACTTATCTATAATCCTCAATAGTCTCCACATATAACCGATACACACAATCTATAACAATAGAGTCACCCATCGATATAGATACATGAACAGGCATAACAAAGAAATCACGGGGCATATCCAAATATCTAGCAATGTATGATGATACATATGAAAATGTGCAAACAGGTTCAAATAATTTGGAAGCATCCATGTGGCACATCGAAACCATACCTATGATCACCACGTCTAAAGCGCTTGCCTCTGGACTGGTGGGAAAAGCATATCATCGAGCCTGACCACCACCTGATCGACCTCCCCCTCTAGGGTGACCTCAAACTACCTAAGTCCCACCCCGAGTTGGTTGCACGAGTGGTGAAGTAACTAGTGCGGAAGCCATAGACTAACATCTCTGTTAAACTGGACCTCCCATAAGATAGGGGGAATACCTCCTCACATGCCCCAACTCTCCACACTCGAAGCAACCTAAATCTAAAGAGCGCGATTGGGCCTGAACCGGATCTTGAGAACCAGAATAGCTAGTAAAATAACCTAGTACTGACGAACCCTGAAAAGGAAGAGAATGGGATGAACTTGAGTTGAGAGGGCACTGAAAGATGACTGACCCAGACGAGCACTATATGAACCATGACTAGATGATACATAATGATGAACTGGATGAGCCATTTGAGCGGGCATATTAATGTGATGTGACTGACCTCCAGATGAGGTACTACTGACACTACTTGAAACACGGGGCCTCTTGACCTCCCACTCCTCACGCTCCAGCATGTGAACCGACTCCAAACGCCTAGCAATCTTGACCACCTGGTCAAACCTAAGATATGTCTCGGCCTCTCGAGCCAAACTAAAATGTGGGCCATAGTCGAGGCCATCAATGAACCCCTTGATCTCCTCTCTCAGAAGGAGCCAACCATACTGCATGACAGGCCATATCTATGAACCTCATCTCATATTGAGTCACTGACATACCCTCCTGAGGTAGCTGCTCATACTGCCTAAGAAGAGAACTGAAAACTCATGCCATATAAGTGGTGCATCACCGACTGGTTTGCTCAACTTTTAAGCCTGCCACCATCTGTAGGCTACCCCAGTCAATTGAAATATGGTGAATGGTGAATGCGGCCCCATAGGTCTCTAAGATACCTGTTGTACGAAGAATCCGCTGGCATTGGTCTATGAAATCCTGAGCATCCTCCGACTATGCTCCTCTAAACTCTAGAGGCTTAAGACTCCCAAACCGATCCAATCTCTTCTGCTCCTCAGCAATCACATGGGGACCAACCTCGGCTCGAGCGACATCAACCAGGTAGGCATTACCCCAACACAACACAATAACACGGTATCCAAGGATAAGTACCCTCAATTTCAAGTTCGGAAATGTTACTTACCTCAAAACACGCAACCCACTACTCCAACAAGCCCTTACCTCGCGAATCGGCCCCCAAACGAATCGAATCTGGTCACAAAAAAACTTAATATAAGCAATACAAGCTATAGGAACTGATTCTATACGATAAAGCTAAGATCTTTAACCAAAATCAAAAAGTCAACCCAAAAATTCAACCCTTATCTCGCACCTCGGAACACGAAAAAAATTCACAAATTCCGGACATCCATTTGATAACGAGTCCAACCATACCAAAATCATCAAATTCCAACTACAAATCGACCCTCAAATCCCCAAATCTCATTCTCCAATATGTAGTCAAAAATTTCCCAAATTGTACCTCAAACACACAAAATCTAAGTGTAAAAATCAATGGGTAAACGATATTTACAAATAAAAGTGATTTATATTTACTTAGCGCTTAAATTGAAGCCAAAACCTCATAAAACTCGCCCCTAATCGATCTCCACAAGTTCAAAAATGAGAAACTTTTCCAAACCCTTTGACATGTATGTTTTGTCCAGCAAAACCGCACCTGGGTACATGTGGTCGCATTTGCGACACCACTTCTGTGATAAAAGGTCCGATCTTGCAGAATTCACTTAATTTTTGACCAAAGACACATGTGGCCCCTCATGCACACCTTCAGAACCGCTTATGCGGTCCTGCCTTTGCTCCTGCACGTCCGCACCTGCGGAGACACTCCGCTTTTATGAATGCATCCTCTCCTGCCCAAATCTGCTTCTACGGAAAACTTCTTCACAATATCCTCTTCTACGATTAGCCTATCACTTCTGCGACTTTGCGTCTGCAGTCAAGACCTCATAGGTGTAATCACACAAGAAGCCATAAGTTTCAGCAATTCCTTAAGTCCAAATCTCAATCCGATTTCAATCCAAATCATACTCGAGGACCGAGGGACCCCATCCAAACATACCAACACATCACATAATGTGATATGAACTTAGTCGAATCCTTGAATCACATCAAACAACATCAAATTCACGAATTGCACCCCAATTCAAGCCTACCAGACATAATGAATTTCCAAATTATAAAACCAATGTCAAATCATATCAAACCAACTCCGATTAACCTCAAATTTTGCACACAAGTCATAAATGACATAACAGACCTAATCCAACTCTCGAAACCAAAATCCGAACCCGATATTAACAAAGTCAACTCTTGGTCAAACTTCTGAACCTTCTAAACCTTCAACTTTCCAACTTTCACCAAAAAGCCTCAAACCAACCTATGTACCTCCAAATCAATATCTGGACATATGCCCAAGTCAAAAAGCACCATACACAGCTATCGAAACCATCAAAACTCCATTGTAGAGTCGTCTATATAAAAGTCAAACTCTAGTCAACTCTTCCAATATAAGCGTCCAACCGTGGGACTAAGTATCCCAATTTACTCCGAAACATTCCCGGAACCACACCAACTATCCCAAAAGTCACATAATCACAAATAAACATAGAATAAGCAATAAATGAGGGAACGGGACTACAATACACAAAACAAACGGTCGGGTAATTACAATTGGGGAAGTGCACAAGTTCGAAGGTTACCCAGCATCCGCAAGCTCGCAAGTGTGCATAAGGGGTCGTAGAAGCGGAAGAATTCATACAGGGATAGGACTGTAAATGCAAAAGTACGACAGGTGCGGACCCGCAGAAGTGGCTTTTGGATTGCATAAGGGAAGGGGCGGAACTTAAGTGAAGTGCGCAGGTGCGCAATTTTGACCCTAAAAGTGATGCTTAGACCACAGGTGCGAAACCGTTGGCAAGTTATTATGATCGAAGGGTTAGAGTGTTTTTTACTTTGGAATTGAGGAACTCGTCCTAAGGAGATTTTGGGAGTATTTCTCATCCTAGTTGAAGATATAATTGATGTTTATTCAATTTTGGTGTTAGATATTAATTACCTATTGGTTATTACGCCTAATTTTCATGAATCTAAGATGGGATATGGGGATTTTTGGGCAATGCTATTGGAGAGGAAGATTTGAGTGTTTGAGGGTCGATTTGTGGTTGGAATTAGATGTTTTGGTATGGTTGGACTCGTAAGTGAATGGGTGTTCGAAATTTGTGAATTTTGTGGGGTTCTGGGGTACGAGCCCGAAGTTGACTTTTTGGGTTGACTTTTTGGGTTGAGTTAAAGATCTTAGCTTTATCTTTTGGAATCCCTTCCTATGGTTATATTGATAGTATTACGTTATTTTTACTAGATTCAGATCGTCGTATATTGTTACGCGTGGGAAAGGCTTGTTAGAGTAGTGATTTGGCTTACTTGAGGTAAGATCTTACCTGAACTCGGCTAAGGCACTAGTTGCCTAAATTATTTATGATAGCAACATGAAATGAGTGGTGCATAATTGTGGGGTTAATCTCATATGCATGCATCGGGGGTGCTTTTGTCATGCTCGCGATAGTGCTTAGGCTATGATATGCTTTGAATTGACTGCTAAGCTCCAACCTGTGATGTTTCTCCTATTTGTACTCCTTTGTGAGCTATTGGTACCACATTTGAGATTTCTTTGAGGCTATACTTTTGATCAAACCTGATAAACAGCTCTTTCATGATTAAATTGCATGTTCTAGCTGTGATAACACATATTGCGCATGCCTACACTAGCATGTTAGCAAAACCAGTGTAGGAGTATGAAACTTGATAATCATTGATCATGTACATGTATCTCGTATATTTATTGTATGTGTGTTAAGATATAGAGTGGTAGCTTGTGCCACACCGGACGAATTGTGGTTATTGGCGTGTGAGTTGTCAGTATGGTTGATATCATTGACATGTGAGTTATTCGTGTAGCACGTGAGTTATAACGTGAATCCAGATATTAATATTAGTAGCGCGTGACTTGTCTGTGCAGCACGTGAGTTTTCCATGTTGTTGATATTATTAGCATGTAAATTGACCATGCAACACGTAAGTTGTCTATGCAGCGTGTGTATATGAATCCACCCCCTAGGGTCACCCTTGCATGTGCCTCCTTGATGGTGTACACACGGATTTGAGGAAACTGGTCAGTGATTTGGTACGAATATGGAAGCATTGAGGAAATTCTGGCCAGTATTGGTTTTGGATTTTCCATTTCATCTTTACTTGCAATTTTCATGGTTGATAACCTTATTCAATTGCATAACATATCTATATGCTGAAACATTGACTGATCAAAGTAATTTAATAATTGTACACACACATGGGGATAGTTTTTTCTTTTCCTTACACTTAATTACATTATTGTTCAGTACTTGTCGGATTTATGAAACTGTATATGTTATAGCAAGTATCATTTATAATTCATGTTTATTTTACCTCGATGAGATTAGTCATGATACTTTCTGAGTACATTGGGTTGGTTTTACTCATGCTACACTCTGCACTTAATTATGCAGATCCAGGTGTTGGGGCCAATTATTAGTAGCAGAGTTGTCGTTGGAGCTGAGTTTCAAGAGAAGAGGTAAAGTTGCATTCTCTCCTGCAGTCTTGGCATCTCTTTTCATGTGTATTGTTTTCTTTATTTCAGACAGTATTATATTTGGTCATCCCATACTTGTATTTCCATATTAGAGCTCATGACTTTGTATTTACCAATTTCCGGGGAATTTATCACGTATTTGCGGTATTTTGCTATATTGAGATTTCAGACTTTTGTTATTTTCTTTAAATTCTGTTATTTTGGTTTATTAGTGTTATGTCCAGCTTTCCTAGCAAATGTGTTAGGTGCTATCACGACAGCTTAGGATTTTGGGTCGTGATGTTTGGCTAGTTTTTTTGTGTATTTGAGCCTCGTTCCCCTATTTATTTTATGAATGCTTCTTTGTTGTTATGTGACTTGCAAGGATGGTTGTCTTGGTTTCGGAGAAAATTTGGATTCAATAAGGACACTTAGTCCCTTTATTGGAGGCTTAAGTTATAAAAGTTGTCTGTAGTTTGACTTTTGTGTAAACAATCCCGAAACGGTATTTTGACGATTCTAACAGCATCATATGGTGATTTTGGACTTAGGAATATGTCCGTATTTAGATTTGGAGTTTCCTAGGTTGTTTTGGCTTGAATTAGCAAATGGAAAGTTAAAGGTTTGGTCGGGAGTTGACTTTTATGATATCGGATTTGGATTGTAGCTATGAGGGTTGGAATAGGTCCTTTATGTTATTTGGGACTTGTATGCAAAACTTGAGGTCATTCCAAGTTGATTTGATGTGGTTCGACATATGTTTTGGAAGTTGGAAGTTCATTAGCTTCTTAGGCTTGAATTGAGGTACGATTCAAGGGTTTTGATATTGTTTTGTGTGATTTGATCTCTCGAGTAGGTTCATGTTATATTTTTGGATTGTTTGGTGTGATTGGACTGGGTCCTGTGGGCCTCGGGTGTGTTTCAGACCATTTTCTCCTTGTTTTTGATTGTTGATGCTGGTGTCTGGTTTTTTTCTTCACGATCGCGACAAGGTAGACGCGTTCGCGAAGGATTAATGTGAGTTGGGCAGCCAGGCTTCATCGCATTCATAGTTCGCACAGTGTTCGCGAAGCATCTGGGAGCTAGGAGTGTTCGGCATATGTGTTCGCGAGGTCCATGTTCGCATAGGGTCAGGTGAGTTCTGCATCGCGATCGTGGGGGTAGGGATACAAACACAAAGGGTATTTTGAGGCAGTCTTCATTTTTCGCTTCCAGAACGCGAGGTACATGTTGCGTTGGCTAATGGTATGCCTGGGCAGCTACTTAAGAATTCTATTTCTAGAGTTTGAGTTATTTAAACATAATTTGAGTTTGGGAGCTCGGATTTGGGAGATTTTGGAGGAGATTTTCATGATTTGAATTGGCGTAAGTGTTTTTGACCCGGATTTGCTTATTATTCGTGATTCCATCCTTGATTTTAGCAATTGAATGGTGAATCTAAGTGAAATAATTGGGGATTTTTTAGTAAGAACTTTTCTAAATGAACTTTGAGGATTTGAACCCCGATTCGAAGTGGGAACTGGATAAAACTTGCATGGTTGGACTCGTACTCGAATGAGTGTATGGAATTTGTGACTTTTTTCGGGTTCCGGAAGGAAAGCTCGGGATAACTTTTTGGGTTGGCTTTTGATTTTTGTTAAAAATAGAAGCTTTATGGTTTGAAATTTTTTTCCTATAGCTTTTATTGATGTTATTAAGTTTTTTTTGCTAGATTCGAGTCATCTGTGTTACACCCCACACATGACAATCAAACATTTGTGAGTTTGTTTTAGCCAGGCGAACCGGCCGGCGACACGTAGGGGGAGACAAAAGGGATTACACCTTTCATTAAGCTTGTGCCAGTTGTCCCAACGGGTGCTGTAACCGGGGTGGGATGACCCATTTTGCATGTGGAGCGGCAGAATTTTCTAGGCTTGATATGGTATAAAAAGGTGGTGTATCTCTTTCCATCTCATTCTGGATATATCACTCATTTTAGTTTATCCCCAATGTAGAATTCCCCATACGGTCTAAGGCTAAATCAAAAGGTGAATCTAACAGGATTTAGCGTGAGGAAGCTATAATCATCACGATAATATCTATTGTCTTGTTGGATTGACTCTGAAGATTCATTGGAGACGGAGTTAACCACCATAAAAGTGTAGCTAGTTCCTCAACAAGATATGCAGGACAACTTCCTTTCCTGGCATGAGTTGGTGTAAACATATTTCTCTCTGAAGGATTTCTATGTCATAAGATTGGTTGTTCTAAGCCCTTCCCAGTAACGTTTATTATGTTCTTATTTATATTTTCACCGGTAATGTTATGTTTCTCTCAAGTTGAAGTGTTTTAGATAGTATACTGAAGTCTAAAATCATGATCATTCTGAATTGATTTTGGTATTTTATTGAAATTTACTTTGCATTGCACTTATATATGTATCTATTTTGATGAGATTAAGTTGTTTGTGACTAGATTTGAGTTGTTCGAAGGCCGATTCTCTTGGGAAGGGTTTTTGGAGTATTGATTTGCATGTTTTGAGGTAAGTAACATATCTAAACTTGAATTTGAGGGTAAATATCCCTAGGAACTATGATGAAATGTATTGGGGTCACGCACGCGCGAGGTGACAGTCATGTGTGTGTGCACCGAAGTATTCACGATTTGGGGTGGCTTTTAGACTACTATGTGACGACCCCAAATCCTAACAGGCCATGATGGCGCCTACCGTGGAACTAGGCTAGCCAACCATCACTTTACTACGCATTCGTTCGATTATAACAGTTCACAATCTAACAATAAACAACAGTCATAACAAAAAAATAAATTATATAAGTCTAGCGCCCCCAATGATGAACTAAACAACTCTAAACAACCTCCCAGAACTGAAGTCAATAGTCATGAGCATCTAAGAATAAATAAATCTAACTCTGCTAAAACTATAATATATGTCTCTAAATCAAATGCTAAAACTAAATAAGGAAAGGGAAATGGAGAGGTTGTGGACGCTGGACAGCTACCTCGAAATCCCGTGAAATGCTGCTATCGAACCTGCGTCAGCTACTGCTGCGAACTAGTACCTGGATCTGTGCACAGAGGCACAGGGAGTATTTATGAGTACGCCAACTCAGGTGTAATGAAAATAAATCACAGTCTGAGAAATATAAACACACAGTACAGATACACAATTTCACAAAAGCCAGTAAAACACCAAGTCACCAGGTAGTATTTAGCAAATACATAGGTTCAAAAACCAATTTCCAGAAATCCTTTGAAACAAGTGTAATATCAGTATGTCTCAGTAAAACCAGTTTGAAAACGAAGTAAATCACAGTTTGAAAACTCAGTAAAAATCTTCATAAAACTGCCCCTCCGGACATAATCATTTCTCATCACAATATATTTCAGTATTAGCCCATCAAGCAATCTCACAATCACTCTGCCCACCAGGAAACCTCACAATCACTCTGCCCATCGGGCAACCTCACAATCACTCTGCCCATCATGCATCCTCACAATCACTCTGCCCATCAGGCATCCTCACAATCACTCATCATAAGCCCCGCGGGCATCACTCAATCGGTATCGGCGCTCACGGGGGGTGTGTTACAGACTCCGAAGGGGCTCCTACAGCCCAAGCGCTATAATAATCCACAACATGGAATAAATCACACACAATATAGGCATGCAGTCTCACTCATATCATATCATCCTCACAATATAGGCCAGCAGCCTCACTCAGTCAGACACTCTCAATTTTCCCTTCAGGCCATAATATACCGAGTTCTCGACCCAAAAATAGTGTTTCATTTTCAAGAGGTAGTATCAAAATACTCTGAGTGTCAAAACAATTTCACAGAAAGAACTGAGTGAAAAATCATAACATATCAGTGGGAAAATAGTAAAACATAACCCCTGAAGGGTAAACAAGTCGACACTAGGCCCCAAACACGGCTTACAGCCCAATTCATATCATAATAAAATAATACTAATTTAAGCATAGGCTTAGAAATCGGTTTCGCAACTCAATAGTCGCCTAAATAGGAAAGATGTTTCCAAAGTTTCCACCTTTTCATTTCAAAACCCGTGAAAGGGTGCATAGTCTGGGGTTTCATACCCTCGGGACAGGATTAAAGACATTACTTACCTCAAAACTAGCCCGAAATCACTTCGCAATGCGTTTGCCTTTCGAATCCACTTCCGGATGCTCCAAATCTACCAAGTTCAGATTTTTATCATCAAATTATGCTCAAGGAATAAATTCCAATCTAAAGATATCTAATTTAGCTCAAAAATCCGAAACCAGTCAAAACCCGACACCTGATCCCGCATCCCGAAACTTAGAAATTCTTATACAAAAGTGTTTTTCGTCCTCTCGTGAGTCCGTACATATAAAGAATACTAAAATCGGAGTTCGTTTGGCCCTTCAAATCGACCCCTAAAGGTCTCCTTTCTGTACAACAATGGTGAAAAATAAAGTTTAAGTCGCGGGGGGTTTATTTTTATATTTTCTGAACAGTGGTTCCGCAACTGCGGCCACTTAAGCGCACCTGCGGTCCCAGTTCCGCACCTGTGACTTCCCTCAAGCGGGCTAACTTCCGCACCTGCGGCCTCTTCTCTGCACCTGCGACTTCGCAGGTGCGATCCTACTCCCGCACCTGCGATCCTCTACTGAGACCCTCGCTTCCACACCTGCGACCCCCTGCCCGCACCTGCGATCAAATATCCGCAGGTGCGGAAATCTCTGTGATTTCACACCAACAGCTTTTTGCTGCAATTTCCAACTTCCAAAATTCCCGTTAACCATCAGAAATCAATCTCGAGCCCCTCGGGACCCCAACCAAATATACTAACACGTCACATAACATCATTCAAACTTAGTTTCACTCCCAAAACACCAAATTTACATCGGATTCAAGCCTAAGAACTTCGAAAATTCTAAAATCCACCAATGACGCCAAAACTATCCAAAATAACTCCGATTGACCTGAAATTTTGTGGACAAGTCCAAAATGACATTACGAACCTGTTCCAACTGTCGAAATTCTATTCCGACCCCGATAGCCTATTTTCCTCTGCAGTCCGAAAATCGCCAAAAACTAACTTTCGCCAATTCAAGCCTAATTCTACACCGGACATCACAAAATTATTCTGAACACATTCCTAAGTCCCAAATCACCTAACGAAGCTATCAGAGCCATCAAATCCGCATTTCGAGGTCGTTTACCAATAAGTCAACTCTTAGTTGACTTTTCCCATTTTAAGGCTATTTTTAAAGGCTAATTGACTGAACTCTCACTACAACCATTCGATTTCAAGTTTATCAAATCTAATACATCAAATACAGTACAACCAATCTATAACAAGTCAATAACAATAATTATAATGTAGGTTTTACGTAACGACAGACCGGGTCGTTAAAACAACCAATTTCAAACAAAGATGATAACACAGAGGGAGCAATTTCATGCATTTATTCATAAATGAAACAGAACTTTCATCCAAAGATTATGCCAAGATATAAAATTCATGTATCAACTTAAAGAAGTAAAAGATGAGATGAGGATTGGAAATTCGAATGGAACCTCAACGGAAAATCGCAGCTGAACAAAGACCTCGGACTACGACCTTCAACGACCTCGAAGCTTGCTGGAATACTCGAACTAAACGAGTGACCAACGAACAGATCATAAGTTGCTACTGCGTTTATGCTTTGGTCCTCAGATTCCTTTCACGTTTTTTTTTGTTCTTGTGTGTGTATGTGCTTCTTTCCCTGTTCTTCTTTATCTACTGTATCTATATGTGTGTTTATCTTCTTCTTTTATTTAGGTTTGAGAACAAGAAGGAGATATCAGAAGGGGGGAAGGCTTTGTTCAAATTCTCTTCAATGGGAGTAAAGGAAGGGTGTGCACCGTTTTCTAACGAAGATGAGGCTTCTTCTCGGTTTTCCTTTTTTTCTTTCTTTTTTATAAGTGTTATTTATAGATGCGTGGGTTAATGGTGACATGAGTGGGAGAAGTGGAGAAGAAATGTGAAGGAGTGGGGGTGAGGCATGAGTGAAGTGGGGAAGTGGAGAAGAGATGTGAAGGAATGGGGATGAAGCATGAGTGAAGTGGGGAAGTTGGGTGTTATTTTTTTTTTTATTTTTTTTTAGTATTCTATATATATAACTTACTTTTAGATTTAAAGAAAATTATATAAATAAGAAAACTCAATATTTACACTATAGTTTAAATTATACTAAGAAAAATACTACTATAACTTACATTTAAATTAGAAGAAATCAAGTTTATATATATATATATATATATATATATATATATAGATAGATAGATAGATAGATAGATAGATAGATAGATATGTATTAATTTCTTCTATTTAAACATAGGAACAAATCTTATATTCTAAGATTGTGAATATTTTTTGTAGTTTTAAATTTTCTTAAATAAAACCTATTAAGAGTAAGATAAAAATTTAAAGTATTAAGATTAGACCTAACAGAAATATTTACACCAAAATAGTATAGAATTTGGGTGTGGTCAAAAATTAGTTGTTCACAAGTTGAACATGAGATCATTAAGTTATTTACTTATATGGTGTCGAGAAAAAACTGCTTGGAAATTTTAAGACAATAATATGCAATGTTATATAATAACAATCAATTAATCTAACATTTAATGATTCAAAGAACAAAAATTTGTATATGTACACTACTAAAAAAATCATGTTTTAGCGACGGACAAATTCTCTAGCTAAATAGAAAATCCGTCGCTAATCTCATTTAGCGACGGATTAGCAACGGATTATCAAGAAATTCTGCCATCTACGAGTGTTTTAGCGACAGATTAGCGACGACGTTCATAGCTAATTCCAAATTTTTTTAGTGGTAGGGTATTCAAAATTTAAAATTTGTGGCTCGAGATATCGATAAACTCAAAATGGAGTCATACTGAAAGCGTCAAAGAATTATTTAAATTTTTAGATAGCCGATTAAAGTGGATTCAAATTAAGGATAATAGCTTCACTTGCATCATTACAAAGATAATCATTATTGAAATATATATATATATATATATATATATATATAATGTTGTAGAAATTGAAATTTTAAAATAAAAATATTTATTTAAAACATAATAGCATACCAAATAAGAATTCAAGTCGTAGTAAAAGAGTCACGTCGTAACTAAAAGATCGTTCATATTGTGCCAACCTTTGTGCTTTTCCATAGCTCATAAATACGAGTTATTATTTCGCTTTGCGACTATTTTTAGGTTCAAATGACACCAATAAGAACGGGGCAAAAATAAAATTATCACTACAAAATTTGAGAAAATGTTAGCCTTTTCCATGTAGTGTTTTTAATCAATATCTAATGATTATCTATAATTATCAATTTAAATTTTAAGATTATTTACATATAATTCAAATAACTCACATATTTAACATGGTTAATGTCATCAAAATGGGTACTAGAAAGAAAATCACTGGCTAACGAATTTTTTAAATTTAGATAGCCGATTAAAATGAGTTTTGAATTAAGGATAATATTTTCACTTACATTGTTATAAAAATAATTATTATTGAAAAGTAAAGCTTTAGAAACTGAAATTTTAAAATAGAAATAGTTTTTAGAAAATAACAACACACCAAATAAGAGTTCAAGCAGTAGTAAAAGAGTCAAGACGTATCCAAAAAGTCCTTCATAGTCTCAATCTTTGATTGTTTTGCCATAAGTATGAGTTATTATTTTGCTTCCTGGCTATTTTTTGGATCTAATGACACCGGTGAGAGTGGAACTAAAAAAGAAAAATAGAATTATAACTAGAGATTTGAGAAATGTTTAATCATTTTCATGTAGTATTTCTTAATTAATATTCAATGATTATCCGTATTTATTGAGAGGCTATAAATATTAAGATTATTTAGATATAATCTAAATAACTCAAATATTTACTATGGTTAATATTTGTGTATTCGCGCGAGTACTAATACTAGTATTGCATATTAATAAAAGATTTGAATAGTGTTAGTTGATTTAAAATCAATCCTAACTTATTGAAATGCTTTTGCAAATAGTTTCACGCCAGTCTGTAAGGCACCTTTTCGTTTGCAACTGATACTCAAACTTTATAATATTTTATTTTTTTTCGTCTGCAAGTTTTTTTTCACATTTGCAAAGTCGTTTGTAGTTTTTTTTCCCTCCTTTTCCGTTTGCAAAGTTTTCGTTGTAATTTCTTTTCTTTTTTTTTTTTTTTTTTTTTTTTTTTTTTTTTTTTTTTTTTGCAAAGTTTTCAACTCCTAACATTCAGTCATAATTAAAAAGAGGAGAAAAATTATACCTTAATTTTCTCAAAGAGCTTCTTGAGACGATAGAGTATCGTGCTGATAACGTGTTATGAAACAATAAAAGAAGAAGAACAATATTGCAAAAAAAAAGGAAATTCTTATTGAATTTTGGGATAATTTACAATGGGGTAAGTCTCCTCTATTTATAGGAAAAAAAATAACTTAACCACAAAGTAAAACTCTCTAAAATATAGACATTTACTCTAAATAGATTTCTATTTATAACAAATATAATGGAGGAGGGAAAACGAGAAAGTGTAAAGGATGTGGGTTAATCATAATTAATTAGTTAACTTAACTTAACTATAATTAGTGTGAAAGTTATTACAGCTGGCATGTGTTAGGCGGCTAGTTTAGTTAAATAATAAATACGTTGTATCTTTGTCTTCTTCATAATACTTGTACAAAATAACATTTTCTTTAGCTGGCATTTAATCAAAATTCTCTCTAAATTCTTTGTCTTTGTTTCTCTTCTTTAGCTGCACGCAGATGACAAATTTATCAGAAAGTTCTGATGAAGTAAAGAGAAAGAGGAGAGAAAAGGAAAAAGAAAAAGAATGAGTTGATTTGCCATACATATAACCAGCTTCATTGACAACTTCACATTTTTATTTGTCATAAGCAAATTTAAATTATTCTAACTGTTTTTTTTTTTTTTTTTGTATTTATAGATACATTTTTAATTCCAATGATACTTATAAACATCACACTTACCCAATCAACATAAATATATAAATTTCATACACATATTTTATATACTCTAAAGGTCTAGATTTTATACCATGTCAAGCAAGAGGCAAACTCGAAAATAGAGAAGATAAAGAACACTAAATTTTATCGTGAAAAACCCTTCAAATCAAAGGTAAAAACTACAAAGATCCAATAACTCTACTATATCAACAAAAGGGTTACAAAAGTTCTCCAAATTGGCTACACAACAAATGTCAAATACGGAACAACAAGAGCAACAAAAAATCAACTGAAAAAAGAGGAGAAATTACAAAAATAGAGTTGTTGTTCAGGGCTTGAAATCGAGCGTTACAGGCTTCCAAATCCGATCTCCACCATTCAAACTAAAGATAAAGATGTTAAGAACATTCAGTCAAAGTATCAGCACGTTTCATCAGTCAAATTATCGAAAAATGTGATTTGAAGCTAGCTGGTCAGAATAAAATCTAGGGCAAAACGACTTTTCTTCTTTCTCTCTTGATTGAAGCGCTCTGAAAACTCACTCTTAAGTGCTTAAGTCTTTCAACGACAAATACCAATAAGCATAAAACAATTCTCCAAAGAACACGGCGACGACATGTTTTATTAGTAAGAGTGATAATTTTATTAGTAAAGTGATTTACTTCTTCTCTTTCTTTTAGCTACGGTGACGGCATGTTTATCCAGTGATACAGATAGTGATTTTATCGGTAAAGATGAACGCTTGGATAAAGATGTTCAACCTTCTTTCCCTAATTGTGACGACCCGATCGGTCATTTCGGGAATTTAAGCTCTGTTCGGTGGTGTAAAGTTATAAACAGCTTCACGTTGTGTATATCGACCTGCGTGCATGGTTAGATTCAGTTACCCGGTAATTCGGAGTCGAATTGGAAGAAAAATTTCAGTTTTGGAAGCCTAAGTGATGAAAGTTGACTGGAGGTTTGACTTTTGTGCAAACGGCCTCGGAATGAGTTTTGGTTAATGTCAACAACTTTGTATGATGATTTTGGACTTAGGCGCGTGTCCGGAATTGGATTTGGAGGTCGTAGAGTGATTTGAGGTAATTTGGCGAAAGTTACAATTTCGGCGATTTCGGCCGATAGGCGAAATTTTGATATCGGGATCGGAATGGAATTCCGAGAGTGGCTTTAGGTTCATTGTGTCATTTGTGAGTTGTATGCAAAATTTCACGTCATTCCGGGTTGAATTGATAGGTTTCGACGCATGATATTTGAAGTTTTGAAAATTCCTAAGTTTGATTTTTGGTTTGATTCGTTGTTTTAGTATTGTTTTATGTATTTTGAAACCTCGAGCGAGTTCGTGTTAGGTTATATTACTTGTCCGTGTGGTTGGACGGGGTCCCGGGGGCCTCGGGCATTTTTCAGATGGGTGTAGGGTCCATTTTCCTCATTTTTGAACAGCTGAATTTGCCTTCTGGTTTCCTTCTATGCGATCGCATAGAGTCTCTTTGAGCAGCCCAGATTTTCCTTCACTGCGATCGCAAATGCACTGTGATGACCCAAAAGGTCATCTTACATAATTTGAGCTGTATCTGTATTTCGAGGCTCCGAGAGCCTCCGTTAGTCTCACCTCGTTATGCGTGCGCAGCCCGGACGTGTAGCCGGGAAGCTATTATGTGAGAAATTGATGAAAATGAGTTTTGATAATTAATGAACGAATATAGTTGACTTTGGTCAACATTTCTGGTAAACGAACCCGAACCTGTGATTCGACGGTCCCGGAGGGTCCGTAGAAAAATATGGGACTTGGGCATATGCTCGGAATCGAATTCCGAGGTCCCAAGCCCGAGAAATGAATTTTTAAAGAAAATTGTTTTCTGAAAATAATAAAGGATTTTGAAAATGAATAATTATGTGAAAACCGTGTTGCCGGGCCCGTATTATGGTTCCGGAGCCCGGAACAGGTTTATTATATGTTATGTGACTTATCTGTGAAATTTGGTGTAAAACGGACTTGAAATGAGTGGTTTCGGATAAAAAATGAGACTTTGAGGTTTTAAAGAACTAGAAATGTGGCTTGGAAAGTAGTGTTATGTTCCCGAGGTCCGAATGAGATTCCGAGACCGGGAATAGTTCCGTGGTGTTAATTATAACTTGTCTGCAAAGTTTGAAGTCGTTCCGAGCAGTTTAGGCCGGTTCGGCGTAATGAAGTGAATTCTAGAATTTTAAAGTTCTTAAGTTTGATTAATTGGATTTTGAGGTTTAATTATGTGTTTTTGATGATATTTTGATGATTTAAAAGCTTGAACAAGTTCGTATGATGTTTCGGGAGTCGTGTGTGTTTTTGGTTTTGAGCCCCGAGGGCTCGGGTGAGTTTCGGGTAGCTAACGGGGTGTAAAAAGTTAGAAAATCTGGTGTGATGTTGCAGACTTCTGGTGTCTGGTGTTTCCTTCACTGCGATCGCAGCTATTGATTCGCGATCGCATAGGCTTAATTGGGGGAAACAATTTGTTGTTCTATGCGATCGCAAGTTTGCCTCCGCGATCGCAGACTTATGCCCAGATGCTCTCCGCGATCGCATTCCTCCTTCCGCGATCGCATAGCGTGTCAGTGGAGTCAGGTGAGGGCTGGGTAGTATCTCTCTGCGATCGCATTGCTTTGTCTTCGATCGCAGACGCCTAGTCCGTTCCCTTCCGCGATCGCATAGTAGCACAACTTCAAGCTCTGC
>MDKH01220789.1:0-17900 GCA_005239495.1 Nicotiana undulata
TTGAAACGAGCCATAGTTTAAGCACTATTGTATTAAATGTGCCGAAATTCTCCGGCACATCACTAATATCATCATCTGGTGATGGGTTAGCTTTATGCCTATCATTTAAAAAGGTTAGTAAAATTTTAAACGTTCAAGATAAAATCGAACGTGTGATACCTGACCGGGGGTATTGTTTAACCAAAGAATTAGATCCTTTGACCAAAGCTATTTTTAGGATGAACACGAGTTACTGATAATCAAGGAAATAATATTAAGTAAAGAAGAATAAGTAAATGATGATAATAAGATGCTTCAGAAAAGTAATGTGTATTGTATTCGTAGTTCAGATTCCCTTACAAGCCATTTTTTCTTCCCTTATATAGGGAGTTCCTCAATATAACGTCTGCCTTTTACAATGATCACTCATTAATGACTAATTATTACATTAATGGGACGTTTTAAAGGATAACTGTAACTGTTGCGTGAAGGTTGTGTAACGTATGAGTCATTAATTGAGGATCTCTAGATCTGCCTGTAGCTCTGTCCGGATTCATTTTGACCGTTTCTCTTCCTTGTCCCAATCAGGTTGGGTTTTCCATAGCTGATTACCCTGTAGGTTTATTGATCCGTACCTCTATGTTCCATACCTATTTATAGAATTGTATTCAGCTGTCATATTTTTCTTGGTCCACGTAGCTGTCTGAGTTGTCATGAATCATCTTACATGTGAAACTCTTTTTTACCAATACATATAGTCCCCCCACTTACCATTTATTTATCGATTAATATTTGGTAAGTGGATATGCATTTATGGCGGGAATATTTTGCCGCCTCTTTACCTCGGAACATTGTATCCTTCTATGAACATAGGCGTCGCTTGTCAACTCCATTTAATGCTCAATCCACGTGTTCCTTCCGGATTGGTTCTGCAGTTACTCGACGCCTTTTAGGGCTTTCTGCGGCTGCATCAGTCACGAAGCGACACCTTCAATTATGACTTTTCTCATTATTGTTTTTCCCATGTTTGACGACTGTCTTCAAGTATAAATACCTCTTTTCTTTTATTTACTTCCACGAAACACTTTCTAGCTTGTCTCTTTTATTTGTAAAGAATTTCTTCTTGTCTTCGTAAACATGTCTTCTTCGAACCAATCTAAAAGAGTAATAGACGTCGAGAATTTGACACCCTCTTCTGTTCTGACTCGGAGTCGGAGATGTGGTAGACTAAGGTGTTTAAGTTCTACTCCTTCGAGGGGCTCTTCTTCTTCCCAGATTGTTTCCCTTCCTTCTGCTAGGTCTTTAGTCTCTCCAAGAGCTAGGGCTTCCACGTCTTTGTCAAGGGGTAGATATCATCATAAACCTCTTCGCGAACCACGAGTGGATGAAATCATTCCTGCTGACTTTACCTTCACTATGGATAGCCAGGTCCTTGTAGACCAGTCGTTATCCCTTGATAGTGTTGATAGGTATCCACTCTTATTACTGAAGGTTTGATTCCCCTTGTTCGCGGGAATGTTCTTGGGTGTCTGATTTTCCCATTGTTATTCCAAATAGCAATCAAAGAATAACGTCTTACAAGACAGGGCATTCTTTTGTTTACACTTACCCTTTCACTCTAGGGTTTAGACCTCTTATTGATCCAGTCATCATCGAATTTTTTCGTTTCTTCAATATGTGCTTAGGACAAGTTGGTCCTCTTGTGTGGCGAGTTGTCGCGCATCTTAGATGTTTAGCTTATTTAGCCTCGGTTACTTTTGCCTTAAATCACCTCATTCATCTTTATTCTCCTACCTTGTTTCATCAAGGGGTTTTCACTCTGGCTTCTAGGAGCAAAAGAGTGTTGGTAACCTCTGATGACGACAAAGATAGAGGCTGGTACCTTCGGTACGTTGCTGTGCCCACTGCTGGTTTAGTGGGCGAAGAAAATCTTCCCTTCCCTGAGAAGTGGAATCGTGCACGTGAGTACATTTTAGCTCACATTTGTTATTTTCTTCTCTTTGCTTTAAGTATTTTATTAACACCGTAGCTACTTTCTTCTTCTTTCAGCAATCATGGGTACTGTTGAGAATGTCTCCGGTATCCGTGATTGGGTAGGAAAGCTCTTATCGGTTGCTCCATTGGAGGAAAGATATTGGAAGTACTTCTCTGGGAAGTACGGTTGGAAAGTGAAGACTCACAGTAAGTGAAACTTTTTTTTTTGCTTCTTTTCCTTACTCGAGCCTCTTTTTCTTCGTTTGTTTAACCTTCTTCTTTCGACAGGGTTTTCCGCTGCATCCATTCCGAAGATGTCCTTGGCTCAAACCCAGGAAATTATTACTGGCTCCTCTTTTTCAAAGAGGAAAGTTAGTGGGTCTAGGACCTTAGAGGAAGAAGAATAAGAAGAAGAGGGCACTTTGGTGCATAGGTCACGTAGAAGAAGGGTGGTCTCAGACGATCAGTCTACACCCGTGGCAATGTCTTCCGTGCCTAATGTCAGACCTTCTACCTCTGGGGATTATTCTTCTTCTCTTGCACATGATTCTGTGGATCATCTATTCCGCGAAGATTTTGGCCCAGCTGCTAATGAGGCGCCTCTGACTGTTTTTGCTCCTTCCTTTAGAGAAATCTCTTCGTCCGTTCCGGCTATTTCCTCTGCTCCTTTGGCCATTTCTTCTCCCGCTGCTACCTTGCCCGTGGATTTATCATCTCCTCAAGTTTTCGTGCCTGGGACTTCTTCAGCTCCACAAATTTCATTGCCCGTGGCTCCTTCATCTCAGCCTGCTTCCATGCCTCCTATTAGAGAAGTAGGGTCTTCCAGCAGGGAGATGAGGCAAGTGCTAATTGAGGTTCTGGCTGACGGGAGCCTTTTTAAGAAATCTGGCCAACCTGAAGTGTGGCTGAAGCCTTTGATTGGCCCAGCAGAGAGGACCAAGCTTCATAGCCATAACGCACTTACATGGGCTAATGAAGTCGTACATTCCTCTTTGAAGGTAAAATGCGTTTTTCTTTCATTTCATTATTGTACATGAAATCTATCATATCTAATTGATTTCTTTTTTGTAGACCAATCTTATATTGTTACACCCCATTATTTCATACGTAAAGGTACACCATAAGTGAAGTGATGAAAGCACGGAAATGAGATCTTACATCCCACATTTTTTGTACGTTAAAGTTTCGTCGTAAGTTAATCGACGTAAGTTCAGGAATGAGATTATTTTTAGATTATGAGCATTTAATGATATTTTAAACAAGTAATGAATAAATTCGTGAAGGTGAGAGGGTAAGAAAATCGAAGAAATAAATTTCGTCGAAGTTTGACATTTTGGGATAAAATACAGCACGAGCTAAAATATCCGGTATTTATGGACTAGTACCATACAAGGTACCACATGGCCATGCTGGTAAGGTGTGTTAAAAGTTAGTAATATTTTAAATAATTTGAGATAATTCTTAATTATGCGGGTAATTGGTTAATCACCGGATAACAAGACATTACCTAATTAATTATTAAAGTGTAGAAATAAGACGTGGAAGCACTAGCTAACCACATAAAATGACTAAGTAATCAAATACTCTTAGGTGGCTATCTATGATTTAATTAAATTAAATAAGTAAAGAAGTTTTGTCCTAGTTCATTTTGGATAAGGAACCAAGTAACGTTAGTCATTCAAAAAGCAAGAATACATCCTTTCTTGGTTTGGAAAAATTCAAGAACAGAAGCTTAAGAAAATCGTTCAGTACTTCAACAAGCAAGAAGCTTAAAATTTCGTTCAAGGAATTTCAAAGAAGCAGAAGCAAATTTTGTTCAAGGAATTCATAAAAAGCATAAGCTTAATCCGATTTTTGGGGTTCAAAGTTCAAATCCACGAAGGTTTCCAACGGAATATTATACGGAGTTTTCCCTATTCCAGGTATGTTAAGACTATCCCTTCTTTCTTTTGGCATGATCCAATCAACGATGCGTAAGCGAAATGCTATTACATAAGTGGTTCTACTCTTAGCAGTTAAGGATATCTACATTATTTAGTTCCATTATTTACGTGAATCTCTTCTTAGTCCTTGTGAGCGGATAGTCTACTCAGCCAACTTTTCGAGACTGAATTATTCTTCACTAGCTGAATAAGTATTGCATTGCAAATAAGGGTGTCATTACTTTATTAGGCGATATTAAAAGATCACAACTGTCTACATGTAAATGTAATGTTCCTGCCAAGGAATGCTGCCAAAGATAAGAGCTTGTTCTCCATCCTTGCATTTTACTTTTTATGACTGAAGCTTTTAGAGCCAGTGAGATTGTTGGCAAAAATTAAGTAAAAGTAACTCTGCTTCAAGTCGTGTTTCCAGTAACACAAGAAAAATAGTCCATTAATATAATATGGAATACTCAAAAGAGGATATACACAAAGGAAAAGGCAGATGTTTTAGTTGACCGTTATGAACTCTTTTCCTATTTACAGTTACCACCGGTTGGGTAGATATGTATCAATATTCTTCTTATCGGGACTTCATATTAAATTGAGTATTTCCTTTTTCCACTCAAGAGAGCAGAGTGTCTATATATACAGTATTACAGTATTTTCATTACCATCGAGCTATAATCGATGGGCAGACCCCTATTGGGCAACCTCTGATCAGATGGTAAGTTATATACCGAACTTACTATGGCCGAGCGCCTATGAGCGAGCCCAGTTGGTCGAGATACAGAGCCTAGTATGGCCGAGCGCCTATGAGCGAGCCCAGTTGGTCGAGATACAGAGCCTAGTATGGCCGAGCGCCTATGATCGAGCCTACTACGGCAGAGCAGTTATATAGTTATATATACATATTTACCGAGCCTTACTGGGCCGGACAACTATTTTACTTATTATATTGAGAGAATTGAGTCAGTCAGGTAGGCATATCATCAGATTATCTTTGACTTCCAGCTACCTGCTTATTATATTGTCAGTTCAGTTTCAGTTTTCAGTATACTGCCTTACATACTCGGTACATTATTCGTACTAACGTCCCTTTTGCCTGGGGACGCTGTGTTTCATGCCCACAGGTCCTGATATACAGATCGAGAGCCCTCCAAGTAGGCTATCAGCTCAGCGGAAGATGTTGGTGCGCTCCATTTGCTCCGGAGTTGCTTATTTGGTCAGTATAATTAGGACATGTATTGATTGGTATGGTGGGACTTTGTCCCGACTTTTATGATACTTATGTACTCTTAGAGGCTTGTAGACAGATGTCATGCATATGAATACTTGTATGGCCTTGTTGACCTATGTTTATAGTTTATAAATGATTATGTTGGCCTATTAGGCCCGTATGTCACGAGTATATGATGATGTAATAAGAAAGATACGTTACGTTAGTACTCGGTTGAGTAAGGTGCCGGGTGCCCGTCGCGGCCCATCAGTTTGGATCGTGACAAAAGTGGTATCAGAGCAGTTCTGTCCTAGGGAGTCTACAAGCCGTGTCTAGTAGAGTCTAGTTCATGGGTGTGTCATGCACCACACTTATAAGCATGAGGCTACATGACATTTATGATTGTCACTCTTTCTTCTTACTCTTGATCGTGTGATAAAGCTCATTTGTAAGAACTCAATTTCCTAAATCCATATTCTTCATAATACGGCGATGGCTATATCCAGAAAGACGGTTGGTAAGGGATTGAATACGTTTGTGGAAGATTTGAGTCAGAGGAACTCGATTTTGCATCATGATTATGATGAGTAAATGTAATGTCTCCAGTAGATCATGTTTGTACTAAGACGTGTGAGCTTCTGAAAAAGAAAAGAGCCTTAAGGCAGGGATATCTATCCACCCCTATGGTGAAAGGCAATGAGAGATTAAGAAGATAGATACAAGTTTCAACAAGTAAAATAAGAAAGATGAAGAAGGGTACGAGGCGCCCAGTTAATGAAGATTATCGGTATTTACAATTCAAGCAGAGGAATATAAGCATTTTGAGTTACTTAAATTGTAATGGAGGTATATACAATTGATCACAACCATTTCAGTTATGCCCTATGGGGGTTGACAGGTGTATTTTAACAGAAGGACGGGATATTAGGATCCGACTGGGGTTAGAGTAACCTAAAATGATGAATGGATGGTTTGCGTAAGTTGACATCTCCAAAGGATATTACAAAGATCCTAATAGATCTCCTTGTGAGACACCTAGACGGTGCACTCTGAAATAATACAACAAGATATGAGTACTATAAAGATAGGCACTGGAAGCCTGGAAAGGATAAATGTTACCTTAATATGGCTCTCGTCCCTAGTAAAGAAAGAATGTTAGGCAACCTAAAGAGCCAGTAGATGGAGCAAGGGGAGCCAAAAGTAAAGGAACGCCCTGTTAAAATTTTTCAAAATAAAGTGTTAGATAGAAATGTTAGCAGGAAATGAGAAGAGAGCTAATGAAGAGTTATGAATAAGACGTAATGCATGGATAACAACGGTAGAAAAAGAAAATGACGGTATTATAGGATATATAGTCAAGTGAAGGAAAAGATGAGAGGATCCAGGCCTTGAGACCACAAAAGAGTATAGACCATAAAGTTATAACCTCATTTCGAGAAATAAGTTTGTGACTCCAACATAATTACCAGAAGGGAGAGTTAATCCCCAAAGTAATAGAAATCAATATGGGCTGGTGAACAAGATAAGCTAAACATGAATTAGGGGCTAAGTGATTTGATAATAGTCAGCATCATGAGAATTTCAGATTGCGTCCTTGCGATAATAGAAGGGACCATAGGAGAAGATTCACGAGAAAATTCAGAGAATGGTCATTCAGGAAGACACTTCCCTAAAGCAAGCAATATGAGCAAAGTTAAGCTTAAGGGACTATATGTGCCAGTTACACTAAGTGTCACCCTCGCGAGTAAGGAAATTTGTTATCCTTGGTACAGAAGGATTTCCACAAGGCGAGTAAGGGTTATCGATGATGTGAAAAGGCGCCAAATATAAAGAGGTAAAACATTTATACGTAAATCATAGTAGTACTAAATCTGAGGACTCCCCTAAAGGGGGGAATATGGAGTGTGTGGCATTAAGTCAGAATTAAATGGTTCTAGTAATTATGGAATGATAAAGGAAGAGTGTGATAAAAATGAGAAAGGAATGAGATTGCACTTATCCGAGTCCTACAGATATGCTATGATTCCATAACGTTATGTAAGCACAACGTCAGAAAAAGGAGGTACGGGTTCCTGCCCGAAATGTTATTGATAAATAAGGAGCCAATGCAAGACGTAAGTTAGACAAAGGAAATAACCCAAGAGATATTACACGGAATATACCGATGAGTAGTTAGTAGTTGATTCACGAAGAGCCTAGTTAATGCTAGACAAGAGGACACAGACAAATTAGCAAATCGTGCAAGATAAGTATAGTAAAACCCAATGTAGTGAATTCAGCCTCGTAGTAATGTCATTGTAATACTTGAGGTATTTTCAGATAGGAGTCGAGGTAGTTAAAGGTACCGTATGAGTGTTACTGAAATAAAAGATAAAGCCACTGGGAAAAACAGTCAAAATATCAGTTCAGAGGCAACCCTACAAGCACAAGGGCGTGGAGGTAAGTAACCACGGATAATTATAGGCAAGGAGGGACGTATAAAATTTCGTCAAGTATATGACGTAATAAGCTCGCAGCTTTACAAGAGTCAGAGGGTCCTCTCTAAAGTACGACAACGAAAGACAAGGTAAGGAAATAAGAAAGAAGGCTTCAACCTAAGCGGAGTGACCTAAAGAGTAAATGGTCTTGTAACAAGAGTCTCACTACAACATTGTATGCACTCCATAAGAAAGTGGCACCTACTATGGCTAATAAACGGGAGGTAAAGTAAAAAGTAATATCCGAGATCACATGAGTTGCACGAAAATTATGGCATGCATGGGAACTAAGATAAGCTAAGTATGCACGCAACAAGGAGGCAGAAGACCAGGAAAAGTAATAGCTTACGTATAAGAAAGTTGAGAAGGAAGGAGAGGAATTATTCGATCAATAATCCAGCGTTGGTTACGTTATGAATGCACTTGTGATTTCAGAGTATACTTATATATTGACAAGCATACAGCCGTAGAAGACTCCGATATAAGTTAAAAGAAAGAATTGAGTCCAGGCCATAGACAAATAATTGAATTGTTAGACAAAGGAATAAAGTAATAACTAATACCATGAGCCGCAGATCGGAAGATAGCTTAAGCCTACACGAAGGTTGATCAAAGGGAAAGAGCAAACTAAAGAGTTACATCAAATCAGGAGTCTGATTATTAGACCTAGAATATAAAAATCGTGATCGAGAACATTGGAGGACCATCCTTAAAATCAGAGGTACCAAAGGGATAGTACAACAACCATATTCTATAACGGCTCTACGATAAATCCAGTTAGAAAATACCTGCCTCATAAGAATTCATTATGGAGCTCCCACCGGATTGTATAGGCATTAGAGGTGCAAGTATTATAATAGAGCTTCAAGTTATGGACGTGAACTATACCTATGTGGAAGGGAGGTCATGAAAGAGATAAAATATGCGATGCGAAATTTTAAGTTACGTAAGGTAAAAGGTGAACAACGTACAAGATACTCAAGGGAAAAAGATCGCGAATAGTCCATGCTTCGAATAGAAGGCTAGAAGTACTAGGATTCAATATCCAGGAATGATAGCGGCATCGTCAGTGGCATATCTTATACTCGATGATTTCTAGGTATCGAGAGGTCTAGTTAATAAAGTAAAGAAGAGTTAGAGATGATGTGATGTCTCGCTTGATGTTCGAAAATAACACAAGGAAATTCAAGCAAGTTGAAGGAAGATTTCGAGTAGTATAAATAGATATGTGTAGGTCGCAAGCTAAAGTATGGTAAGGCGACAAGGTTTTAGGAAGACAGGATAAGGATAAGAAAGGGCAGTGAGAAGGTGACGAGAAGGTATTAGTCCTCATGATTAGGAACATGAAAACAAGGGAGATGATGACTTCTCTATGTTATAGTAAGCTTAGTATAGCCTGAATGAACTCAAAGGAGTTATTCTTCATAAGTAGCATTTAGAAGAGATGAAATCCTTCCCTAATAGTAGAATAAATGTGTAATTGTGATAGATAAAGGATGTCGTTTGGGCCTTCGAATGAGTAATGATTTGAAGAAAAAAAAAGAAGGGATTCATGAATTGTACGGATTAAAATAAAATACCCACGTAAGAGAATCACCTTGGGATGCTATAGAATACGGTTATTGAAGTATAGTATTGTCGCTAAGTGGATCAGGAAAATCACTTCGAATATTCCTTTATGCAACGTAAGCCCTAGTGGAAAGGTATTACGTAAGAAGTTTCAAGTTATCAACGGTATATTGTAGATCAATATTGAGGTGAATCAACAATGGATGGACAAAATTCACAAAGTATGAGATGAGATTAGGCCGTCATTCTTAAGATGAACAATAATGTGGAAGCAGTAAAGGACATAGATTTATACATACTGGATAAGCAGTGAAAGTAACCTGGAATTTGGCAGAAGACCTCAGTAATGAGAGATCGAGTTAAGAGTTATGGTATAGTATGAACTACTTAGATACAGTAAAGTCATACGGATGGATAATCATGTCTATGAAATAAGATATAGCAATATTTGTAAGTTCGACAAAATACAAGGCGAAGAACTTCAGTACACCTATAGATGCCTAGAGAGGCATACTATTAAGCCTTGTATATGTTTACAAAGTGACGCCTAGAGATTGGCTAAAATCTGGAGGAAACAGAAGAGAAGAGTCGCATAGGAGCACATACAAGGAAAATGTCGTACAGGCTGCATGACATAAGGTAGCAAAAGTTACGGGATTAGAAGAATTCCAACCACAGACCGTGGTGTGAGAAAGAGGCCTAAAGGAGAGAATTCCCTAGCCTTTGGATTTATTCAAAGAACAATTGTCTACATGGGAAAAAGAGTATTAAAGAATTCGCAAGAGTTACAGGTTTATGAGAACGATAAGTGCATCAGTCAACATTCGAGGACGAATGTTCCAAAGGGGGAAATAATGTTACACCCCATATTTTCATACGTGAAAGTACACCATAAGTGAAGTGATGAAAGCACAGAAATGAGATCTTACATCCTGCATTTTTCGTACATTAAAGTTTCGTCGTAAGTTAATCGACGTAAGTTCAGGAATGAGATTATTTTTAGATTATGAGCATTTTATGATATTTTAAACAAGTAATGAATAAATTCGTGAAGGTGATAGGTGAAGAAAATCGAAGAAATGAATTTCGTCGAAGTTTGACATTTTGGGATAAAATACGGCCCGAGCTAAAATATCTGATATTTATTGACTGGTACCATACAAGGTACCACATGGCCATGATGGTTAGTAGTATTTTAAATAATTTGAGATAATTCTTAATTATGCGGGTAATTAGTTAATCACCGGATAACAAGACATTACCTAGTTAATTATTAAAGTGTAGAAATAAGACGTGGAAGCACTAGCTAACCACATAAAATGACTAAGTAATCAAATACTCCTAGGTGGCTATCTATGATTTAATTAAATTAAATAAGTAAAGAAGTTTTGTCCTAATTCATTTTGGATAAGGAACCAAGTAACGTTAGTAATTCAAAAAGCAAAAATACATCCTTTCTTGGTTTGGAAAAATTCAAGAACAGAAGCTTAAGAAAATCGTTCAGTACTTCAACAAGCAAGAAGCTTAAAATTTCGTTCAAGGAATTTCAAAGAAGCAGAAGCAACTTTTGTTCAAGGAATTCATAAAAAGCAGAAGCTTAATCCGATTTTTGGGGTTTTAAGTTCAAATCCACGAAGGTTTCCAACGAAATATTATACAGAGTTTTCCCTATTCCAGGTATGTAGACTATCCCTTCGTTCTTTTGGCATGATCCAAGCAACGATACGTAAACGAAATGCTATTTCATAAGTGGTTCTACTCTTAGAAGTTAAGGATATCTACGTTATTCAGTTCCATTATTTACGTGAATCTCTTCTTAGTCCTTGTGAGCGGATAGTCTACTCAGCCAAATTTTGGAGACTGAATTATACTTCAATAGCTGAATAAGTATTACATTGCAAGTAAGGGTGTCATTACTTTATTAGGCGATATTAAAAGATCACAACTGTCTACATTTAAATGTAATGTTCCTGCCAAGGAGTGCTGCCAAAGATAAGAGCTTGTTCTCCATCCTTGCATTTTACTTTTTATGACTGAAGCTTTTAGAGCCAGTGAGATTGTTGGCAAAAATTAAGTAAAAGTAACTCTGCTTCAAGTCATGTTTCCAGTAACACAAGAAAAATAGTCCATTAATATAATATGGAAGTACTCAAAAGAGGATATACACAAAGGAAAAGGCAGATGTTTTAGTTGACCGTTATGAACTCTTTACCTATTATCAGTTACCACTGGTTGGGTAGATATGTATCAATATTCTCCTTATCGGAACTTCATATTCAATTGAGTATTTCCTTTTTCCACTCAAGAGAGCAGAGAGTCTATATATACAGTATTACAGTAGTTTCATTACCATCAAGCTATAATCGATGGGCCCCTATTGGGCAACCTCTTATCAGATGGTAAGTTATATACCGAACCTACTTTGGCCGAGCGCCTATGAGCGAGCCCAGTTTGTCGAGATACAGAGCCTAGTATGGCCGAGCGCCTATAAGCGAGCCTACTACGGCAGAACAGTTATATAGTTATATATACATATTTACCGAGCCTTACTGGGCCGGACATCTATTTTACTTATTATATTGAGAGAATTGAGTCAGTCAGGTAGGCATATCATCAGATTATCTTTGACTTCCAACTACCTGCCTATTATATTATCAGTTCAATTTCAGTTTTCAGTATACTGCCTTACATACTCGGTACATTATTCTTACTAACGTCCCTTTTGCCTGGGGACGCTGTGTTTCATGCCCACAAGTCCTGATAGACAGGTCGAGAGCCCTCCAAGTAGGCTATCAGCTCAGCGGAAGATTTTGGTGTGCTTCATTTGCTCCGGAGTTGCTTATTTGGTCAGTATAATTAGGACATGTATTGATTGGTATGGCGTGACTCAGTCCCGACCTTTATGATACTTATGTACTCTTAGAGGCTTGTAGACAGATGTCATGTATACGAATACTTGTATGGCCTTGTTGGCCTATGTTTAGAGTTTATAAATGATTATGTTGGCCTATTAGGCCTGTATGTCACGAGTATATGATGATGTAATAAGAAAGATACGTTACGTTGGTACTCGGTTGAGTAAGGTACCAGGTTCCCATCGCGGCCCATTAGTTTGGATCGTGACATATAGGCATGGAGCTCAGGAAGAGAATTTCTAACACGGAACAAGATCTAAAGGAGTGGCATGCTGAAGCAGGGAATTGGAAGGGGCAATATGAAAGCCTGAGGCTCGACATGGAAGCCTTAGAAGAAGAAAAGTGTACCTTTGAGCGGAAGATGAGAGTCGTGTCTGCGGAGTTGGCAGTGGAGAAGGCTTCTTCTAGCCAAGCGGACAAAGACAAGAGCATTCTTGAGTCTTCGTTTGCTGAGCAATTATCCCGTGCCTCCGAAAAAGTTAGAAGCTTGAAAGACTTGTTGCAGCAGAAGGAGGAATACTCAGGCGATCTTGTGCAGTCACTCACCCGGACTCAAGAGGATCTTCACAATGCTTTGGACAAAGTCCACACTCTGGAGGAGTCAATTGTACCTTTGAGGGTTGCCCATGAAGCTGCTGAAGCTGAGAAGGACGGGCTAAGAGCTGAACTTCAGATATGGGAGAGAGATTATGAAACTCTCGAACAGGCGGCTTCTGTTGATGTTAGTTGGGCGTACATGAATTCTCGCCTTGACACATTGACGGAAATGAGTCAAGAAGGTTTCGACCTTAGTGCTGAAATAGCTAAAATCAAGGAAGCCATGGAGAAGGCTCAACAAGATCAGACTCTCTCTTCACCTGAAGGTGAGACTTCCGCTGCTCACGTCTCTTCATCCCAAGTTGCTCTTGTTCCTACCTCCAGCGAAGAAGTCACTCCTCCTCCTCAAGAAGATTAAGATGTTGATTCACACCCTTTTTTTATTTGATTGGTGGTTACCCCTAGCTCCATCAAGGGTAGATTTTGATCTTTAAAGTCCCCGACCGACAAATTAGGGGCACCCTAATGTACAAAAATTATATGCGGCTAAGTATCTAGTCAATACTTAGTTCCTACCTAGCCGCTTTTTCATATATGCAAGTATGACGTTTTGTTTCTTCGAGTTTTCACTCTTAAGTCTTTTGCATGTTTAATTTGCGAGGTTTTTATTTTACCTCTATGTGTTTGCATGAAGATGCTTAAATTATTTGTACCTTTTCATAGTAGGCACGGTGTTGCATATAAAATGCGAGCCTTTTTGTAACAGACATTGTTTATGAAAGAGGACCCTTTATGATCGACACTTAATGAAGAAGATGTCTCAACTTCATGATAGTGTAATAATGCAATAGAGTGATAGGAATTTTTCACACGTTTAAGAATGTTTCAGAGGAGAGTTTTTTGTTTGAACTTCCACAACATTTTACATGTGTTTAATTATCGTCTAAAACTCATGTTGCAACTGTTTTCTTTTAACAGATTTTGATATACACTTGTATTTCGTAACTGTTTTTCGTAAGTAACAGTTTTTTCGAGTTAATACAAGAGAACAACTGTTTTTCGTTTGTAACAATTTTTATAAAGATTGGGATTCTCATCCGTAACTATTTTTATTGATAACAGTTTTCAATAAGTACGAGGGAAATGCTCTTCATCCATAACTGTTTTATTTGATAACAGTTTTCTGAACAAATACAAGGATTTTGATCTTTCATCCGTAACTATTTTATTTGATAACAGTTTTCTATACGAGTACAAAGATTTTGTAACTGTTTTATTTGATACAACAGTTTTTGAATGAGTACAATGATGATGATCTTTTACCCCTAACTGTTTTTGGTTACAACCGTTTTCTTTTGAATAAGTACAAAGATGTGTTTTTCTTCCTCGTGGTTAATATTTTTCCTTTCAACGTGAACATGTTCGAAGGTTTTTGGATTAGGCTTTGTATTTGAGTCTTCAGCTCTTTCGATTCTACGCGTATCACTTGTCTTGTTGTGTAGATGGATCTTCAGGCTCGAGCTTTGACTTTCTGATAGTCTTCTTTGCTTCGTCTTAGCCTTCCATACTGTATAGTCCCCCAAGTGTTTGAGTTTTGAAGAATGAAATCTCGAGCATTTGACTATTCCTTCATTGTGGTCCTTTTCCTGAAAAGGAAAAACATACGGGACTCAAAGGTATATAGTTCTTAGATGATGAATGTTTAACCCTTTAAAACGTCCATCAGAAAGTGTAACCCTAGACCAGGAATTGTGTTACTTCCTCGCGTCTTTGCAGGTCTAATATCATCATCTGGTGATGGGTTAGCTTTATGCCTATCATCTAAAAAAGTTAGTAAAATTTTAAATGTTCAAAATAAAATCGAACGTGTGATACCTGATCGGGGGTACTTCTTTTCCTTAGAAGTAGTACTTCTTCAAGTGGATGGCATTCCAATTTGTCGGTAGGATTCTGCCGTCCATAGCTTCCAGCTCGTAGGTGCCCTTTCCAGCTATGCCTCGGACTTTGTAGGGTCCTTCCCAATTTGGATTTAGCTTTCCTGCACCTGCTTCTTTCGTTGATTGAAAGACTTTTTTGAGGACGAAGTCCCTAATCTTGAAGTATCTGAGATGAGCTTTACGGTTGTAATAACTGTTTAATCAAAGAATAAGATCCTTTGACTAAATCTTAATTTAGGATAAACTCGGGGTACTGATAATCGAATTAACAAAATAAAGAATAAAGTAGTAATAATTTTGAGAGCAATATGCAAAGAATAAAATAGCTTCGTATCCCAGAATTCAGATGTCCCTGTTTGTTACATTTTTATCCCTTTTATAGGGATATTCTCCTAGTACAACATTTGGATTTCTGTCATGATAACCTATTTAATGATTAATTATTACATTAATGAGGCGTTACAATGGTGAATAGTAACTGTTATTTTAGGAGTTACATAACGTACAAGACATTGATTGCTGATCTTCGAATTTGCCCATTATTGCGTCCGGATTCGTTATGACTGTGTCTTTTCTTCTTTGATGATCTTTCCGCAGCTAATTCCTTGTATTGACCGTACCTTTTTATCCCGTGTCCACGTGTGATGTTTTATTTGGTCCACCTGGCTGGCTGAGTCATCCAAAATTTGTACACGTATGAGGCTATATTTTTTACCAATACAGATAGTCCCCAAACTTGCCATGTATTGAACATATAATACTTGGTAAGTGGATACACATTTATGGCGGGAATATTTTCCCGCCGCTTTACCTTGAAACCTTGTATTCTTTTATGGACGCATGCGTCGTACATCACTTCCATTTAATACTTCTTCCACGTGTTCGTTTATGATTAGTTCTAAAATGACCCGACGCCTTTTAGGGCTTTTTGCGGCTGCATTAGTCCCGAAGTGACACCTTTAATTATGACTTTCCATCATTACCTTTCGAAGTTTTGACGGTCGCCATTAGGTATAAATAGTCGTCTTCTTTTCTTCCTTTTTACGAAAACTTCCATAACTTAATCTTTTCTTTGTGAAGGAATTTCTTCTTTGCTTTTATAAATATGTCTTCCTCAGGTCAACCTAAGAAGGTTATTGACGTTGAAGCTTTGGCTTCTTCTTCTACTCCGTCTAGGAGTCGGAGAGGTGGCCGACTAAGGAGCCTGAGACATACCTCTACTAGAGGTTCTTCCTCTCCTTTAATTTCCCCTTCCTCCGCTAGGTCGTTGTTTTCTCCGAGGGGTAGATCTTCCCATTCTGTTTCTAGGAACAAGGATGATTTTCATGAACCCAGAGTTGATTAAATCATTCCTGCTGAAATAGTCTTCCCAGATGTAAATTCTCCTATCGCCGAACATGCTTCTTCTTTAGATAGTGTCGAGAAATATGCTACCATCATTACTGTAGGTCATCTTCCTGTTGTTCATAGGGAATGCTCTTGGGAGTCTAACATTCCCATTCTTGTTCCAAGTGGTACTCAAAGAATTATGTCTTACAAGACGGGTTTTTCTTACGTCTATACTTACCCTTTCACATTAGGATTTCAGCCTCCTATTGACCCTGTTATCATAGAATTTTGCCGTTTTTTCAATATTTGCCTAGGACAAGTTGGTCCTTTAGTATGGCGTGTTGTTGCTTGTTTGAGAGTTCTAGATTCAAGGGTTTCTGTTCCTTTTACCTTTCATCATCTGATGCATTTATATTCTCCTGCTTTATTCCGTCAAGGGGTTTTTACTCTGGCTGCCCGGAGTAAGAGAGTTTTAGTAACCCCTGGTGATGACAAAGATAGAGGTTGGTACCTTAGGTACGTGGGTGTTCCCACTGCTGTTTTAGTGAGTGAAAGTAATCTTCCCTTCCTTGAGAAGTGGAACCGTGCACGTAAGTACTTTGATTCGCACTTGTTTTATTTACATAAAATTGTTTTGTGTTTCTAAAACCGTATCTGTTTTCTTCTTATTTACAGCAACTATGAATGTTGTCAAGAATGTCTCTGACATTCGTAGTTGGGTAGAAAAAATGTTGACCGCTGCTCCTGCCGAGGAAAGATCCTGGAAGTAGTTTTCGGCAAAGTACAAGTGGATTGTCAAGACCCATGGTAAGTAGAGTTTTTCTCACTCCTTTCCTTGCTTGAGTTTTTTTTTGTTTTTATTTTCTTATTTTTATTAACTCTTTCTCTTTTCTGATAGGGTTTTCTACCCGTGGGGAATCTTCATCACTTCCGAGGATGTCATTATATCATGCCCAGGATATTCTGACCAGTGCTTTAAAAAGAAAAGTCCAAGATCCCCGCTCTGGAGGGGAAGATGAATGTGGAGAAGAGGGTGCTTTAATGCACCGGGTGAGAAGAAGGCAGGTAGTTTCGGATGACGAGTCTACTCCCGCACCTCTTTCTTCCATGTTGGCCATCAGGCCTTCTTCTTCTCGTGATCAATCTCAGTCCCAGTCCCCAGCTCGAGACCCTGCCGAGCGTCTGTTTCACGAAAGGTTTGACATGGACCCTGATGATATTCCCTTAGCTACTATTTACCCGCGCTTTGCTACTATTTCTGCTCCCCAGGTTACTGTTGTTGTTCCTCCTTCAGTTCCTATTATTTCCTCAGTTTCCCTTCCGTCCGTCTCTATTGAAGCGCCCGTGGCTCTTTTGGCTCCCGGCCCTTCTGTCTCTTCTGCTGCTCCTTCTGTCCCTGCTTCCGTGCCTTCTATTATAGAAGAAGGGTCTTCCAGCAGGGAGATGAGAAGGGTCATGATTGAGGTTCCAGCTGGTGGAAGCCTCTTTAAGAAGATTAGTACCGGTGAGCCGGAAATGTGGCTCAAGCCTTTAATTGGCTCCGAAGAAAGAGCCAAACTTGACAGCCATGCATCACTTACTTGGGCTAATGAGGTGGTGCACAATTCCTTAAAGGTATGTACTTTTTAAAAGACCTTTTGCACATATATTGTTTCTTAATTAACAGTTTAACACTTTTGATTGTTTTACTGTTTTTGCAGACGCACCTTATTGGTTTGGAGCTTATGAAGAGAATCTCCAATTATGAAAAAGAGTTGCAAGTGCTGCGTGGGCTTGATGATATTAAAGCACAATATGAAAGTCTTCAAATAGAGATGGAAACTCTGGAAGATGAGAGGGGTACCTTAAAGGAGCAGCTGAAGACCGTCAAAGGAGAACTAGCAGTGGAGAAGGCTTCTTTCAGCCAAGTCAATAAAGACAAGGATTCTCTTGAATCTTCATTTGCTGAGCAGCTGTCAAAAGCAACGGAAGAGATTCGGTACTTGAAGGACTTGTTGGGGCGAAAGGAAGAGTATTCTGGAGAACTCGTACGTAATCTCTCC
>MDKH01038301.1:0-39914 GCA_005239495.1 Nicotiana undulata
ATATTATTTGATGTTATAGTTGCATGCTTATTATTAAATTGTGAACTGTTATCATTGAACAAAGTGTAGTAATGTGATGGTTGGATAGCCTAGTTTCACGATAGGCGCCATCACGGCCTGTTAGGATTTGGGGTCGTGACAGGTCGTTTTTGTGCGGTCCGCGGTGGGGGCCAGAGAGAGGTATATTTAAACGGGATTTTCAGTTATTTTTTATTTTTCAATACCCTAAAAACATAAGAGGCGATTTTCCAAACACTCTTATTCTCCAAAACATTAGTAAGTGATTTTTAACTCATTTTCTTTAATCCTTAACTTCTTTTTACAAGATTTCATCCTAGAATCTAGGGTTTTCATGGTGGAATTGGGAATTTTGGGTAAAACCTAAAAATATTAAAATTTGGGAATTTAGACCTCAAATTGAGGTCGGATTCCAAAACCATTTATATATTCGGGCTCGGGGGTGAATGGGTAATCGGTTTTTAGTCCGAATTTCGAGTTTGAACCGAGCAGGCCCGGGGTCGATTTTTTACTTTTTGGGAAAAACTTTAGAAAATTCATTTCCATGCATTAGAATTGATTCATTTAGCTTTTATTGATATACTTAAGTAACTTGTGGCTAGATACGAGCGAGTTGGTGGTGGAATCAAGAGGTAAAGCGATAGTTGAGGCTTGAATTGTGTTCGTGGCATCGAGGTAAGTGTTTGGCCTAACCTTAGCTTGAGGGAATATGTGTTGATGTCATATATTCTACGTGTTTATACCATGTTCAATGTACATGCCCGTGAGTCGGTATTTATGAGATATGTGTTTTTCTTCGTTATTCACTGTGGTATGAAGTAGATTTCATTTTGGAGGTTATTCAATTGTTGGAAATACTTGGTTGTGAACACTGTTGATTAGGCTCGACACTTACTCAGTACATGGGGTCGGTTGTACTGATGCTACACCTGCACTTCTTTATGTTGTGCAGATTATGGTACCGGACCCAGTGGACACTGATCGAGGGAGTATCCTTCAGTCCACTGGAGACACTGAGGTAGACCTGCAGGCGTCCGCAGGCCTTGGCGTCCCATTCCTTATTCCACTTCATTTCTAATTTTTTTGTACTTCAGAAACATATGTATTTATTTCAGACTATTTTGTGTACTATTCTTAGACGGTCCATGAGTTGTGACTCCAAAGATCCGGTTTGGCTAAATTAAGTATTTTGTTAAGTTGTGGATTTAGTTACGTAATCCATTCTTATGTTCTTATTTTTAGGCTGTTATTTATGGAAGGTTGACTTTTATCCGTTATTATTTAATATTAATAGTTTTTAGTAAATATGATTAAACACGTTGGCTTGTCTAGCGGGTTCAACGTTAAACGCCATCATGGTCCCGATGGTGGGAATTTCGGGTCATGACAGGTAAAAGTGGGCCAAAGAAATATTGGGAATATGTGATTAGGCAGGATATAACTTTTCTTCAGCTTACCGAATACATGACCCTTGATAGAAAGGTGTGGAGGTCGATAATTAATGTAGAAAGCTAGTAGGCAATCAAGAATGATTGTATCCATACTAGTAGTAGTTTCATTCTTGTATTTTATTAGTGTTAGATTTCTATTACTACATGTTATTTCTTTCGCTTTATTTTCTACTTATCTTAGGTGCTATTACTCATTATCTCTACTGCTTTCTTTTCTTATTTTCTTGAGTCGAGGGACTATCGAAAATAGCTTCTCTGGTAGGGTTAAGGTATGTTTATACATTACCCTCCCCAGACCCCACGTATGGGATTATACTAGTTCTTGAAGCCCATGCTAAGCCCTGGCCCAAACTCAAGATACAAAAGCAAATTTTTTATTTTACTCCTTTAATATTTTAACTTCAATTTTGATGAAATATTTTTTACTTCAAGTCACATGCGGAGGCAGAAGTTGAAGTTTATGAATTCTGAATCTTAATAAGTTATTTAGTTTTAATAAATAATATAGATATTTAGTGAACTTTTAAGACAAATGAAAATTTTGAATCAAAAGGTTACCGAATCCGACCAAACTTATTGTGTTTAGAAAATTAATTAAAGTTAACCAAATAAGAAATTTTAAAGATAACCTGATCATAACTGATAATACTGAATTAGAGCTCGTTTGGACACACAATTTTTCCTTTTTTTTTAAAATATTTTTTCAAAACAATGTTTGGTTATACCATTGTTACCAAAATTTTCAACTTCACTTGAAAATCCATTTTCAAATTTGAAAAACTGGTTCTCACAAGTTTTTCAATTGGAAATGGGAATTTGCTAGTTTTAAGTTTTACAAATTTTACCCTATACTTTTAAAATTTATAAAATGACCCCAATAGTCATTAAATAATACCTTGTTCATATTCATGGTGTTTTTGTCTTAAATTCCTTCTCTGTGTTTTAGTAGAATTAAAAAATGTGATACTGATTTTGCATCTTTTGTGTGTTGCAGTAAAGCAGAATATGAGTTAAATAATAGCATTTTGATTGTTTATTTCAAGTAGGATAATCAAATTGGGGTGGTTTTGATATTTTTTACAAGTTGTGGGGTATAAATCATGTTTCATAATCCTTTTTAAAAAGACATACAATATGTTGCAAATATTATAACCAAACACAACTTCATCTTCAATTGAAATTTTAGTGAAATTTCAAATTCCAAAAAATAAAACAAAATTGGAATGTATGTCCAAACGCCTACTTAAATTAATAAATAGAAATTTTGTGAACTTTTAAGAAAAATAAAGAATTTGAACCAAAACGTTACCGAATCCAACCAAATTTATTTTGTGTTTAGAAAATTAATTAAAATTAACCAAACGAGAGATTTTAAAGATAACCTAATCATGACAGATAACACTGACCTTCTAAACACATATGAGTTCATTGAAGTTTAAATATAAAGTAAAAGAAATACCTAAATATAAGTAGAAGAATTTTCAGAAATTCTCAAATTTAACACAAATAAAAAGTGAAAAAGAAATGCCTACATGTATAAAACTATAATAAGCAACAAATGATAAAAGAGAATGAGAGAGCAACAAGAAACAAGAATCTAGCTAAAAATGACTATTTTTCAGGTTAATAGATAAGACTAATAGAAGAAAGTGACTAGAAAAATAAAGTGCAACGGATAAGGCTGCTTCTTTCCTATAAAGATTTTTGAGTTCGAGTCTGGGTATGAAAAAATTCTTGGTAGGGTAAACTTCCTCCAAATGAGCCTTACGTAATGCGAATCAGAATTAACTGGGCTCCAATATGGATATCGGACACCGTATAAAGAAAATCAAAAAGCAAAAAAAATAAGGTAGGGCAACGTTTTAGAAGTAAACCATAAAACAAAAAGTAAATCTGACTTTAAAAAATAAAGTCAAGACCTAGAAGTAATTAATTGAAAAGTTTACATTAATTGCATAGGATTATTGCAAGTTTCAAAATCTAACGTCACTACACTATCCAGATTTTAAATTCACTTAAATATTTTAATCATCACTTAATATGGAATATATAATCAAATTAAACTCTTAAGAATACTCTCTAGTCAAATTTCATCACATTAAAAAAACGTATAGATGAATCATTTGTATAACAATAAGGCAAATTTCATATAACTAAATATCATATAAATTTGTGCAAATATACATTAATAAATAGCAAAAAGTTTGTGTTCAGTAAAATCATCATCAAACCTCAATATTCTATCATAATTAATGGAGTAGCTTGTTTGGCCAAGTTTCTCCAAGGCCAAAAATATTTTTATTTATTTAAATAAATATAATTTTGCAAAGTTGAAGTGTTTGGCTAAATTTTTAGAAGAGAAAAAAGTGTTTTTTAGTAAAAGCATAAGCAATTTTGGAGAAGCAGAAAAATAACTTATGTCCAGAAGCACATTTTTGAAAAAACCTTTGAATAAAATACACTTAGAAGCACTTTTTTACCGCTTAGCCAAACACTAATTGCTACCCAAAAGTGCTTTTCAAATTAATTAACCAAATATAGCTTGTTTTCACCAGAAAAGTACTTTAAAAAAACATTTATCAAAATAAGCTGATTTTAAACAAACTATAAATAATATATTCAGATAATACTATAAGAATTAATTATTTTATTTTCATTGAATTACTATTTTCACTTGTGATGGACAGTTATGCGTAATACTTATACTATTTAGATAAACTTATTTATGTTATCATGGGTGTGCTAAATTAATTATTTCGCACATATTATATCCGCAGCAATAATGGAACAGGCGTAGATGAGGAGTCTCGAATTTGATTATAATATTTGTCCAAAGCAAACCTGCGAAGAAACGATCATGTTAGTACACGAGTACAATATTACCATGGGCTGTATGGGTCGCATGTAATATAGGCTTCTGACTCCCTTACTCAAGGAAACCAAAATACTCAGTAAACTGTCACCTTTTTCTTTGTTCTTGTGTGTGAAAATAAGATTAGGACCTAAAAGTAATTAATTGGAAAATTTATATTTTATTGGAAACTTTTGTGAGAACTACAAAAGTCTTTTGGTTGTCTCTTATTATATATAGTAATTTAGTGTATTATTGTAGCTGTTGTTCAAAATTAGGAAGGAAAAACTTCCCATACATCTGTCCCTGGTCCAATCCGCAAGTTTTTTCGCCTGGATAAACAATCTTGAAAGGCAGAGACTTGCTAATTTTTTCAATTAACTTACGCCCCAAAATGAAGAAGACACTTCTTCTTCATAGGCGTTGAAAATTGTAAAAAGTCCTAAGAGCAACTTTAACTAGTTTCATAATCATTCAGTGTCTTCAGCCCCGAAACTACGAGGTTGAGGCGTTGAGCCTATAAGTCTGCAGCAATCATAACTCACGAATATGCAAAAAGCAAAATAAAAAAGCATAATTAAACTTTCTATTCAATAAAGGAGGCACAAAAGCCCCACTGTTAATGCTCAATTGTGTCCTTCTAATATCCTATTCGGCTTCTTTTGGCCATTTATAGTTTTATACTCTCTCCTGTCTAAAATAAGTGATTTTCTGGGTTTTTTCTTGTGGTCCAAGATAAGTGATTTTTCTGGAATTCAAGAATAAATTTATTACTTTTTTCCTACATTGCTCTTGGAGTAAATAGTGTTGGAATATGTGTTAGGAGTATTTAAGTGAGATAGTAAAGGTTAATATAGTCAATCTTATTGCTAATTAATGCTAAAAAGTGGATTTCTTAATATACGTGAAAACACGTAAAAAATCACTTATTTTGGACCGGAGAGAGTAATGTTTTTAAAGTACCTTTTATATTATATTTTGGTGTTATTAATCGATGTTATATGTTTATATTAGTAATTTATCATTTTTAATATTACTTCGTAGCATTTATATTATATTATTATTATTATTATTATTATTATTATTATTATTATAGTAGTAGTAGATTAAGCTACAAATGATTTTGTCACATGTTCTATAAGTATTTGGTGAATACTTGATTGATTAAGCATCTTTGTAATTGTTGAATAATTTATTTTACTATTTTTTCTCTTTTATGTTTAAAGTAATTCATGTATTTTTATAATATTTTAGATAGCATTTTCTATCATAATTTATATAAATTTATATTTTTACAATAGCAACCTATCCTATTATAATTAATTATGCATCTCCATTTATTTCTATCTCAAATAAAATTCTGATTTGTATCTTTTAGTTTATTCTATATACAGTATTTAATTCCTAAAATAGCATTTTTAATTTTATTATATTTTATTATCATTTTTGTATTATTTGCAATACTAGCACATGTTCAGCATAATTAATTATAGTTCTTACATTTCTTTGTCAAATATTTTTTAAGATTTTAATTTACTATATTAAGTCTTTAATTTCACAAGATAGTATTTTTATAAATTTATTTAATATTATTTTACCAAATTACTTGCATTTTCCAAATACCAACCCGCTAAAAGCTGATTTTCAAGAATAAATTGGCCCAATAGCTTAGCTCAAACTACAGTCCCTATACCTGCGACCCAACAATCTGACTGTATCAACCCCTTTCAATCATAGCCACCCATTCCCATTGATCGAACGACTGAAAATCCTCACCCCACCTGTATATATTCTATTTAACCTCTGAAGCCCTCACCTCTCCTCTCTCCTGCCGCCCTTGAATCCTCTAACCTTTGAAACCCTAACCCTAGTTGCCTTACCCCAAAACCCTAGAAAGATCTCACATTTTCTTCTTCAATCATTTTCTCAATCAATCAATGACATGCTTACCTTTTATGACTTTCTTTATCGGTACTTGTGTATTTACGTTAAACGATGGAGAAATCACGAACGAATCATTAATTTTGAAACAGAATTTTTCCCGAATCCAAGTTAGATACATTCAGAGGAAAAATGATTTCCTATACATGGATCTTCGTTTGATTTTTGGGTATCATTACTTGATCTATAAGATATTAGGGTTCACAACTTTTGCTCTAATTCAATTTGCATGTTAATTGATTTGTTTTCTTTTTTGTTGACATGTCGATGCGCTATATAGACACCTCCTCTCTTCTCCTTTTAAATAGACCTTAGTTGCATGTATCTCTCACAAACAATCTCACTGCTTTTCGACATTCTTATCGCTATTTTGTGGAGTTTGAAAGTCGCTATTGGTTTTGTTTAACTTTTCTCGTTAGATTATTGGTATTCTTGGTCAACTCAAAGCCAAGACCACTAGACCTATCACGACCCCAATTTTCCTCTGATGGATGTCGTGATGGCACCTAGTCTCTACGACTAGGTAAGCCTAACAAATAATGATAACTGAACAGATGTAAATTAACAAGCTACTAAAAATATTTTGAAATATAGTTAAAGCCTTCTGAAAATAGAATCTCACCACCCACCCACCAAAAGCGGTGCAACTGAGTCATAAGCTCTACACTATACAACTGACTACATCACTGTTTGAAAGAAAATGCAATAGGAAATAAAATATGAAAAGTGACTCCGAGACATGCGGACGTGTAGCAAGTATACCTTGAAGTCTCCCAAGCAACAACTACAACAATTCTCTAACAACCGGCATGGGCAGACGTACTTGGATCTGCACAAAAAGATGTGCAGAAGCACAGTATGAGTACACCACGACAGTACCCAGTAGGTATCAAGAAAAACCTCAGTAGAGTAGTGATGAGGCCAGGTCAAGACACCTACTAGGATATGAAATATACAGTATAAAAATGTAATATGGATAAGTAACGAAAAGTGAAGAATAACCTATACAAGACAAGATAATAGCAAGAACTAGTACCAGAAGTTAACAATAGAAATAGCATAAAAGAAGCAACTAAAGTGCTACAATGATCATGTACGGACTACAACTGCTAGAATAATAAAGAATGAAGCAACAAAAAATATTCCTTCCACAACACTTTGCAACATGAAACAAACAACAAGAAACACAACGAGGTACCGCCTTGTGTATAATGAATTCAAACCGAAGTACCGACTTGTATAATCAAGAATCATGACCGAGGTGCCGCCTCGTATTCACTTTTCTCAATTTAATCACAATATTTGCTTATACCGCCGCATGCGCCTTACATTTGAAAATATGTTTTGAAAATAGTTTTCTTGAAATAGCTACGCGTACTTTAGGCCATTTATGACAATGTGTGGCTTCACGTAGTTCCCCTACAAGAAATACGCACATAAGTCTCACCTTATACCGCCACATGCACATCAACCCAAGCCTTATACCGAAGCATGCACATCAATATCATATCATAATAACAATTCGCACCACAAGTTCCCACATATCACAACTTGCCAACAACAAAAATATCAACGTTTCCACCATAATAGTCGATGGCTCCACCACAACGTATACAAGAACATCAACAACAACAATGGATGAAAAATGCTTAATAAGATAGATGTTTAAACCATAGCTAACATTTCCTCAATGTATTACGGACTTTCACAACTATAACACCAATTAACGCAACAATGAGAAAAATAAGGTATAACAACGATATTAGATAAGACTAGCTCACAATAAAAGAAATAATATTCCACAACGAGTCACAAATGATTCAAATCAACAAGTAAAGGGATAACACGAACAATTAATTCATCAATGATAATTAACAATGAAGAGATAGCATATAACAATAAATGAGCAACATGTTCAACTAAAGCACGAGAGCAATTTAGCAAGTATGATGTAGAAAAAATACTAAACAAGTCAACTAAGGCATTTAAGGATAGTCTAACACAATTAAGGATAATTTGACTATGAGAATTTAGAACATAATATGGCATTTCACTTAAAGCATGAAATTAGTCTATGTAGCCCTAACCGGTAAAATATTACATACAACTCGTGTACCCTCGTCACCTTGCGTACACGGATTTCACTTAGAAAAATTGAACCAAACAATACCAATCCGAAGGAGTAGTTCCTCCACACAAAGTTTGTCACGACCCTAAACACTTACTCGTGATGGCGTCTGTCGTGGAATCATGCAAGCCACACATTTCCTTGAATCCAAGTTTATTTTTCATAAAATTTTATAAATTTAGAAGCAAATACCGATAATAATCCTTTTGAGGGTCTAACACCATTTAAAGTACAATTTAGAAACAAATTTAAACACCAAATCTAGTGCCACTCAGTCACGAGCTACTACAATATGAAAATGTCAAAATAGGAAAATAGACAACATAGTCTGTAATAATAAAAGTGCAACAGGAAGATAAACAAGGAGAAGACGAGGTCGCGATCGCTAGCTGCTACCTCAACGACTCTGATAAAACTCTAACAGCTGCTCAGCAACCACTACCGGGTCTCGATGTACCTGGATCTGCACACAAGGTGTAGGGGGTAACGTGAGTACACCAACTCAGAAGTAACGAACCCAAACTATGGGATGAGAGGTAGTGACGGACTAAACTTCAGAATTTACAATAGACAACGTACATAAATTAGACATGCTAACAGTTTATCAGAAAATGAATAAGATATACCAAGTATGCCCAGTATACTCTACATGACATCATATAAATATATGAACCAGTGTGGAAATGCACCTAGTGCTCACAACCCTCACTCAGCAGTCCACTCAGTACCGTATATGGCTCTTAGGACCATGGAAGGTCCATCCCGGAATGTACATAATCATCAGTGACCGTAGTCACTCGGTACTGAGGAAAAGGCCAATCCAGCCCCACGGAGAAGATCCATCTCCGAAACACAACACTCGGACAAGATCCATGTCCATGGACGATCCATCCCTCACATATCATCAACTTCGGACAAGGTCTATGTCCAGGGAAGATCCATCCCTAAATATCAATGCGCTCACTGGGGGTGTAAAGACTGCAGATGGGCTCTTATAAGCCCAAGCGCTATATCAAGCCAACGAAGGCATGACCCGAGTATCGCTGCGGTGTGCAGTCCGATCTCATAACTGTCTCAATAGCAAGATATCGGTCTCAGTCATTACTCTCCAGTCTTACTCATATGGCTCACAGGTGCATAAATTAGCCCGATACAACGATAAATATGTATACAATTAACAACTTCTGAGACTGAGGCATGATATAATATGCTATGACATGACTGAGCATATGAAATCAAATAATCACATAATGAGATAGTAATATATGACCACTCGGGTCTTAGCATTTTTTTGGTGTGAAGCCTTAGCATTTGTACTTAACATGATTTCTAACATGTTCGCATTCACCACATTAATAAAATTGCGGGTATCAATCTATAATAGATACTAGACAGTGCCATGGGATGAGCCAGGCCACAATTTACTCGGTGCACGCTCTCACGCCCGTCACTTGGCATGTGCGTCACCTCAATTATAGTCAAATGTCATATAGTTCGGGCTTTCGAACCCTCAGAACCAAGTTTGAAAACGTTACTTACCTCAAAACCGGCTAAATTCCTAGCCGACAATGCCTTTGCCTCTAGACTCGGCCTCCGAGTATTCCAAATCTATCAAAAATCAAATTTATATCGTTATTATATGCCAAGGAACGAAACTCATTCGAAAATTATAAAATTAACCCAAAATCCCGAAATTGGCCAACCCGACCCTTGGGACCATGTCTCGGAATTCGATAAAAATAATAAAACTAGAATCCTTATTCCCTCACGAGTCTACCCATATCAAATTAATCAAAATCCGACCTCAATTGCCCACTCAAATCGCCAAAAGAAATTCTCAAACTTTCCTCCCATTTCCCCCCAATTGTCACTCTAATTCATCAAAGTAAATGATGAAAATCAAGACTAAATCATGGAATTAACCCAAATGTGATTGAAGAATAATTACCCCAAGAACTCCACTGAAAATCCTTTCAGATTTCACCTTCTTCCGAGCTCTCTAATGGGTTTTTGGAAATATGGACTAAACCCTCATTTTTGAACTTAAAGTTTCTGCCCAGGTATTTTATTCACTGCGGTCGTGGAAATACCCACGTGATCACGAGGAATAGAAAATATCACTTTAAGCTTACCCTACGCGATCACAGACATCAACACGCGATCGCGATTCAGTGAAACTCAACCCCACGCTTTCCCTTCCTTCTACGCGAACACGAACAAGGCCACGCGTTCGTGAAGCTCAAAGGATACCCTCTCACGCGATCACATTCTCCCTTCTGTGATCGCATAGCACAACTCACCCATCCCCCTCCTCTAAACCTACGCGGTCGCAGGAATCCCTACGCGATAGCGTAGAAGAAAACCAGAACCCAAACACCAGAAAAATATGCCATCACCCAAGTCTAAAAATTGATCCGTTAACCACCCGAAACTCACCCGAGGCCCTCGGGACCTCAACCAAACATGCCAACACCTCTCACAACCTCATTCAAACTTAGTCTAGCCTTCGAAACACCCAAAACAATGCAAAAACACCAAATTCATCTCAGATTCAAGCCTATGAAGATGATATTTTTAAAGACCTTGCATATATTACTCATTAGAAGCTGGACACTTCTTTGAGCATCATAACTAAAGACTTATTACTGGGAAATTATTTAAGAATAATTGTTTTTTTTATGAAGTTCATATTTTGAATAAAACGTTTTATGTTATCGGTATTTACTTTCCTACGTATAGTTTATTTTGTTCTTAAATTTTTCAATATTACTTATGATGTATTTTTTTATGAAGAATAGAAAACTTCCCTGTATCGACCCGACCGGTAGTTTTGAGCATTTTACACTTCGCTCAGTTATTTGAGGGCATGAGTAGCTCCATCTGATGTGTTATGACTTATGTGAACTGTCGATTTTGGTTTTCAGGATTGATATGGAAAAGTGATTCGCAACTAGAAGCTTTAAATCTGAAATGTTTGACCAAGAGTTGACTATTGAGTAAATTATCACGGATTTGGATTTTTATGGTTCGAATAGCTTCGTTAGGTGATTTTGGACTTAGGAGTGCGTCCGGGATGTAATTTGGAGGTCCGTGGTAGAATTAGGCTTGAATTGGCGAAAGATGAAAATTTGGCGATTTTGGTCGGTAGTGAAAAATTAGGTATCGGAGTCAGAATGGAATTCCGGAAGTTGGAGTAGGTTCGTAATGATTTTTAGAAGTTCTTAGACTTGAATCCGAGGGTAATTTTGTGTTATGATATAGTTTTGAGCATTCTGTGGGTTCGACTAAGTTCGTATATTGGTATAGGACTGGTTTATATCATTGGTTGAGGTCCCAAGGGCCTCGAGTGTGTTTCGGGTCATTTAACGGATTGAATTTTTGAGTGGAAGTGTTGTTTTTCTGGTGTCTTGAACTGCTGGTGTTTTTCCGCACCCGCGGATGGGGAGCCGCAGGTGCGATGGTCGCAGGCGCGGTAGATTGATCGCAGATGCGGAAAGGGCATGCTGGAGCATTGAGCGCATGTGCGAAAGATTGCCGCACTTGCGAGCTCGCAGGTGCGAGGAAAGAGACGCAAGTGCGGAAGCTGGTGAGTTAAGTGGATTTCGCAAGTATGGGCAGAAAACCCCAATTCGAGGTTTTGTTCTCTATTTTTTGATTTTTGGATTTGAGGAGCTCGGGAGAGAGGCGATTTTCGAAGGTCTTCAAGGAGCAACATTGGGGCTAAGTGATTCTAACCTAAAATGGTATAAATTTCATGAATCTATGGCTTTATTCATCATCTTATTGCGAAGTTGAGCTAGGAATTTGGGAATTTAGGGCTTGAAAATTGGAGAGTTTGAATTTGGAATTTGAGGGACCAAATGAGGTCGGATTTTGATAATTTTTGTATGGTTGGACTCGTGAGTGTATGAGCTTTCTAGTTTTGTAATTGTTGTCGGGTTTCGAGATGTGGGTCTGGGGGCCGGATTTGAGCGGATTTCGGGATTTTTGGTCTAATTTGATAGTTTTTCTTGTGGAATTCATTCCATTAGCGTTTATTGATGGTATCGTACTGGTTGTGACTAGACTCAGAATTTTTGGAGGCCGAGTCGAGGGGTGAGAGAACCCAAGTGTAGGCTTTCTACGCTGTTATGGTAAGTAACTCTTCTAAACTTAGTGCTGAGGGTATGAACCCCGAGTTAGGTGTTATGTGATTGGTATTGAGGTGACGCACATGCTAGGTGACGTGCGTGGGGGGTGTGCAACCTGTGAAATGGGACCCTATGGTTCCCATGACCCAGTATAGTGGCCATATTATGTCGATATGTCTGTTTTTACCATGTGATAATGTAATTGAACTATCAATCATGCAGAGTATCATGTTTAGACTTTATGCCGATACTGTTGAGACCCATAATGGTCGTTTCTTGCTGTTAAGTTGCAGACTTCATTGATATCTTGTACTCAGTCATGTTCATGCATTCATGTCGTATCTCAGTCTCAATTGTTAATTGCTGATGCATCATATTCTTGTTGCCGGGCTAGTTACGTGACATCGTGAGCCCGTGAGTGATACTGGAGAGATTGATGACTGAGTAAGGCCTAGGTCCTGGTTGTGAGGATATTTATACCATAGCACGTGAGTCATCCGTGCAGCGCGTGAGTTGTCCGTGCGAATCCAGGTACTGATAATATAGCACGTGAGTTGTCCGTGCAGCACATGAGTTGTCCGTGCAGCACGTGAGTTGTCCGTGCAGCACGTGAGTTGTCCGTGCGGATACATATATTTATATTTTGGCACGTGAGTTGTCCGTGCAGCACATGAATTGTCCTTGCTTTGCGGTTGGGTTGTAGGAGCCTCTCCAGAGTCTGAACACCCCAGTGAGCGCAATCGACTATAAACGTGTGTGGATCGAGATACATGGCATTTTCATACACACATGACATACAAGGATTTGCATGCACGCATGACATACAAGCATTGAGATGCATTTTTCCTCATGTTATATAGTATCACGTTATCCATGACTTATTACAGACATTGACTTATGGGCTCAAAGAGGTATTTTGTACTAGTTATTTGAAAAGAAAATGAATCATCTTATTTATGGCTGAGAAGATTTTAAGAGAAATCATAGTTTTCAAACTTACCTGTATTTTGGCACTTTTGGCAAAAGATTTGAGTTCTCACTAAGATATTTGAAAAACATGCCTATTTTCTGAAACCGTGAGCGAGTTGAACATGTTACTTCTGAGATACTATTTTTTTATTACTTATTTTAACGTTGTTGCGAACTGTTGTAGAATACTAGTATTGGACCTGACCTAGTGTTAGCTCGCCACTGCCTTCAACCTAAGTTTAGGCTTGTTACTTACTCAGTGCATGGGGTCAGTTGTACTTATACTACACTTCTGCACATTGCTTGCAGATATCGGTTGTTGTTGTTGTTGTTGTGCTCGATGGTTGCGGAACTTGAAGATGTACCAGCGCCCTTGTTGTAGTTGCCTCCTTTGTTCGGGGTAGCCTTAGATTTTAAAACTCTGTTTATGTACTTTTCAAACAGACTGTGTATTTATTTCATTGTTTCTTTGTAAACTCTATTCGTAGAAGCTCATGATTTGTATTACCAGTCCTTGGGGAAATGTAGTGGATTTAGATAATTTATTTTGTTTAATTGACTTATTAATATTATTAAAATTTGATAGTTATTAGTTGGATTACCTAGCGGGTCGAGTTAGGTGCCATCACGACTAGCGGACTTTTGGTCGTGACAAGTTGGTATCAGATCTCTAGGTTCATAGGTTCTATTAGTCATGAGCAAGTGTCTAGTAGAGTCTTGCAGATCGCTATGATGACGTCCATACCTATCTTCGAGAGGCTACATGACATTTATGATATACTTCACGTCTTTCTCTCCTTATCGTGTGACATTATTTCAGCTTGAAGCGTAACTCCTTGAATTCCTCCCATGCATTCGTATGCGCACATGAGCGCTCGGTATCAGATGTGCATTGGCGTCTTGTGAATCCATGGTTGAGGTGCATGATGTGATTTTGGGATGTTGATGATGGGCAAGTCTGGAGGACTTGAGGTCGGATCTTGTGTGTGGCTTGAGTACTGAGATTTCAATTGTGAGCGTGTGCATTTGGGGCTTATATGTCTGTTTGTATCCTTATTGGTGGGATTTGTAACTAGATAACCATGTGGTGAGTATGATTTGGTTGTGAGATGCGTTCCGATCGTTCAAATGTGACAAGAAGAGTTTGCTGGTCTAATGACCCAAAATGTCATCCCGTGTATTTTTAGTAATTCTGTGTCCCGAGGTCGTGAAAACCTCCTTCTATCTCACCTCGATTTGCATACGCAGCCCGGGCGTGTAGCCGGGAAGCCTTTATGTAAAAGAATGAGGAAATTAGCAATTTTGAATTTGAAATGTGAATAAAGTTGACTTTGGTCAATATTTTGGTAAACGAACCCGGACCTGTGATTTGACGGTGCTAGAGGGTCCGTAGGAAAATATGGGACTTGGGCGTATGCCCGGAATCGAATTCCGAGGTCCCAAGTCCGAGAAATGAATTTTTAAAAGAAATTATTTTCTAAAAAACATAAGAGATTTTGAAAATGAAATTCTATGTGAAACTTGTTATATCGGGCCCGTATTATGGTTCCGGAGCCGGGTACAGGTTCGATATAATATTTGTGTCATATCTGTAACGTTTGGTAAGAAACAGACTTCATTTGGCGTGATTCAGACCTTAAATGAAAATTTGATGTTTAAAGAAGTTTTGAGAAATTTCATTGATTTTGGGGTTTAATTCGATGTTTATGATGTTATTTTGGTGATTTGATTACACGAATAAGTCCGTAGGATGTTTTCAAGGTTGTGTGCACATTGGTTTGAAGTTTAGAGGGCTTGGGTGAGTTTCGGATAGGTCCCGGGATGTTTTTAGGCTTAAAACATAGCTGTTGCAGGTCAGAGAAGTGCAGATCTCAGAACCGCCAGTGAGGTCCGCACTTGATTTTGTGCTGACCGCGGAAGGGCCTTTGCGGCTGCACGCGGTCCGCGGTGAGGAGCATGTTCACTATCCTGACTTCGGAGGCCTATATCATTTGATATACAAGGAATTTGGAGATGATTCAAAAACGTAAGTTGTATCCCTTCGTGTCTAGTTTCCAGAAAAGTAAAGGAATACCAATTTTGAAATCTGTAGAGAACGTTATGGTCAAACTACTAAAGCATGTCACTGCATTGATTCATTTAACATTTATTGATATAATTAAGTAACTTGTGGCTAGATATGAGCGAGTTGGTGGTGGAATCAAGAGGTAAAACGTTAGTTGAGGCTTTAATTGTGTTCGTGGCATCGAGGTTAGTGTTTGGCCTAACCTTAGCTTGAGGGAATAGGTGTTGCGTCTTATTTGCTATGTGTTTATCCCATGTTCAACGTATAGGTGAGGTGACGAGTACCTATATGTTGTTGTCAAGCATGCCCGTGAGTCGGTTTTTGTGATATATGTGATTTTCATCGGTATTCACTGTGTTATGAAGTAAGTATCACTTTGGAGGTTATACAATTGATGGAAATTCTTGGTTGTGAATATTGTTGACAAACTGTTCGGTTGTGGATTATTTCGTTAAGTCTTGTGCGAGATTGTTTGTAGCTGGGTCCCTTGCCGGGACGATCTTATATCGGTTATTGTTCCCTTGCCGGGATGTTGTGACTTATGATTTATGTTGTTGATTTTCCTTGCCAAACTGTTGTTCTTGATATTGTTTGGGTGAGGAAGAGTGTAAAGCACGAAGGGTGATGCCGTGTATTTATTTATTGCTCTGTAACGATGAGAGTGTAAAAGCACGAAGGGTGATGTCGTTCCATGATATGATATTTGAAAGCATGAAGGATAATACCGTGCAGTTTTATTTATTTATTGCCTTGGTGAGGATGAGAGTAAAAGCACGACGGGTGATGCCGTGCACTTGTTTTGGTGAGGAAGAGAGTAAAGCATGAAGGGCGATGCCGCGCACTTCTTTGTTCTGTGTTGTTATTTTGATATTTGTACTATTGTCTTGTTCTGTTCTTCTGTAATTGTTTTTCCCTTTTCCCCCAACATGTTTTCCCCCGTATTTGTGTACTTAACTGTTTACTTCCTGTCGTTATTTCTTTATATATTATCAGACTACACAGGTGATATTACGTGTTATGTCCTAGCTTCGTCACTACTTCACCGAGGTTAGGCTCGGCACTTACTCAGTACATGGGGTCGGTTGTACTGATGCTACACCTGCACTTCTTTATAATGTGCAGATCTCGGTACAGGACCTTGTGGGCACTGATCGAGGAGGCTTCCTTCAGTGCACCAGATGACACTGAGGTAGTCGTGCAGGCGTCCGCAGGCCTTGGCGTCACCTTCTATCCTACTTCTTTCCTGTCTTTATTTATTTCTGAGGCGGTAGTACTTGTTTATTCAGACCTCTATTTGTAGTATTCATAGATAGTCCGTGAAACTGTGACACCAAATTTTGGGAGTTGTTATTATGGATTTTTGATAATTATAAAGAAACAAGTTAGAATAACCAGTAACGTTGGCTTGTCTAGCGGGTTCAACGTGAGACGCCATCACGGTCCTGACGGTGGGATTTCGGGTCGTGACAACTGGAAAGGTAGCAAGGAGTAATGGGTGTTTGACTTCCGTATGGATTTGACGTATGGCCTCTAGTTGTGGGTGTGTTGAAAGACCTCTCATGTGGTTTAGTTGTGGAGCGAAGTAAATCTTCATGTTGTGTTATGAGTTCAGACTCAGGATGATTAAGTGATTGCGTAATAATTATGATTATGGAAGAGTGTAGAGGATTATTAGTGGGAGGCTAAGCATGTAGGGTTATCTCCTGCGAGGTATCCTGAGGTTGTGTGATCCTTATGCTATTTTTTGGCGAGTTCCCTTTTTTTCCCCAGTGAATGGTATGTGTTGGGATTTGAGTTTGGGATTTGACTTGACTGATACAAAGGGTGAATGCGAGAATTGCAAATAATTTGGAGTATTAGATGGTTTTGCGTTGCAGTAGCTCAGGGAGGATTTAGTTGAATCTCACTACGATATTGTGGCAGTAATAGAGTGTGGGCATTGTGAGTTATGGTGTGTTTTGATCTATGGCTTTGAGATAAGTGGGGGAGTCTGATGTCGATGAGATGATTGCACAATTATATGTCGTAGTGGTTTCGGTTCGAGGTAAACTGGTGAATCAATTATGACTACGGTGGTTGAGATGGAGGACGACTCGAGTAAGGTAATTTCTGGATGCGGGTTGTAGTACACTCTATGGGTAAATGAGAATCATTGAGTGGTTAGATGTATAGGAAGTAGTGTGCGTGGAGTAGGAGATTGCCCGGTTGCTTAGGAGTGGGGGTTACTCCCTTGGGTGTTGGTGTGCTAGTGGAGTACAGGTCATTCGGTTCGTTTGGCCGGTCTAATTTAGGTTTGATCAGAGTAAATAACTCTCGAGAATGGGTCTAACGGATGCAAGATTTATATGTGATTATTGGGAATATTCAGGATGTGTATTTGACTAGAAAATGAGATGTCACATTGGATGCTGACAAGACTTGTGGCATTTCTACACCATTATGGATTCTTCATATCAGTATCAGGAAGGTGAAGGTAGTGGCCTTAGATTCGCAGGAAATTCTCTTCAGAGTAAGTATTTGAGTTGTGGTACTTTTGGGGTGCTTAGGAGAGTATTCAGCGGCTTATGAGCATTAGGGAGGTATGGTTTTATGCCAGGGTCTCGCGTGGTGAGTTTTTATTGAGGATTGTGGTATTATGGCGAGGGGATGAATCAATTGAAGGTAACTCAGAAGGAACTCGGAGGAATAAGACAGCTTGGTAGTAGGTTGGATCGGCATGTTAATGGGCATGATCAGTTCTTTTGGTGCTTATGACGTGGTGAGTTGCAGGTGTTTTGTGGCGAGACTCTTTGGTTTTAACGGCCTGCGTAGCTTGGTTGAGTTATAGGGATTCAGTCATGACGGCTTGGTTAAGTGCAATGGGTTTCAGAGAGTTCTCGATGGTGTTTACCATGGGTTGAGATGTATATTTCCTACTGGTGTGTGGGGTAGGTGGCGTATTATGATTTTTCTCCGAATGAAATCAAATGGAAAGTTCTTGGCTAATAGAGCATGTAGTTGCTTGCGACTCGGAGTTTGGCTTTGAGATTTTCGTATCTTTCATATGTTGGCTTAATGGGTGTGGTGTGTTGTGTAGTATTTAGAATTGCAAGTGCTAGGTCACAGTTTAGTTTTGGAGGGAAGGTTCTAACTTTGTAAGCAACATGGACGGTCTCGGGTGACTAAGTTAGTGATGGTACTATTTGGTGTGGCTTAAAGAGGGTATATATATATTTCAGAAGGGGCAGAGTGTTTGATTTATGGATACTTCACCGGTACGGCGACACTCTCCTGATTGATCGATTGCTGATGTTCGTATTTTTTACGTGACAATGAAGAATTTTTGAAGTATTTCCTCACATGATGATCGTGTGTGACGGATGTGTTAGACATTCTTGTAGTGGAGTTGGGATTAGATATGGTGATTCATGTGTCCTATGGATTTGGAGGCTGGGAGCCCTCAGGAGCAGATTGTTTCATGGTTGGGGACTGTGAAGTCATGGAGGAAGCTATCCAGATGATAAGATGTGTTGTGATTCGGTCATTGTGGCTCGAGGTATATGATGTGGACCAACATCTGGATGGAGTCGTGCATTGCAGCAGAGTTATGTTGAGGCATGAACCTTTATGTTAGAGTCGGGTGATAGTTCTACTGTGTGTGATAGGCTCTTAGCTTTCTGTGGTGGTGATACCCATTGATTTTGCAAGACGGTTCTCTTGACTGAGTCATTTTCGTGATTGAATACATTTGGGTTGTTGCTTATTGGTTCGTGGATTGCACGGCTTGTGGCTTCGAGTAGTATTGGTGTTTTGTGTTAGTAGGTTGGGGTATTCGATAAGATGAAGTCGTCGGATCTAGGATGGGTACTATCGGATTTGATTGCGGTATATTTGGAAGGATAATATCGAAAGTCGGCTTAGGAATTTGGCTATAGTTCTTGTTTAAGGAGAGGGAGCTCCACGATTTGTTGATTTGATGAACGGTTATGAGTTTCCGCGTGTTCTTTCATTGTCGGCAGTGTACGAAGGATTTAGAGTGATATTTTGTTAGATATGAGGTTTATTACCAGCATTGGGTTGTTCTGAGCAGGTACTGTGATAGTAGATTATTGCTATGAGTATTTGAGTTATGAGGTATATCATGCGATTGTGTCTTGGGTTATGGTTATGGCTTGATACAATTTGTTCAGAATTATACATTGTGTAGGTTGCATGATTCAGATCTTATAAGAAATTTCAGATGAGTAAAAAAATTGGATTCTAAGGCTTGTGGGATTGGTTGAATTGAGAAATTTTACTTATATTGTGTAATCGGACCTATATTGGATAGGGTGACATGGGATCACCCTCGGGTATGTGCAAGGTAAGGTTATGCAGTGGTTTGATGATTTTGAGAACAACTCTTGGCACGTTCAAAGACGAACGTATGTTTAAGTGGGGGAGGATGTAACGACCCGACTGGTCGTTTTGAGCATTTTACACTTCGCTCGGTTATTTGAGGGCATGCGTAGATCCATGTGATGTGTTATGACTTACGTGAATTTCCAATTAGGGTTTTCAGGTTATTCGGGATTGATATGGAAGAGTGGTTCGCAGCTAGAAGCTTTAAATCTGAAAGGTTTGACCAAGAGTTGACTACTGAGTAAATTTTCTCGGATTTGGATTTTTATGGTTCAGATAGCTTCGTTAGGTGATTTTGGACTTAGGAGTGCATCCTAGATGTAATTTGGAGGTCCGTGGTAGAATTAGGCTTGAATTGGCGAAAGTTGGAAATTTGGCGATTTTGGTAGGCAGTGGAAATTTAGGTATCGAGGTCAGAATGAAATTTCGAAAGTTGGAGTAGGTTCATAGTGTCATTTGTGTTGTGTGTGTGAAATTTGTTGTTATTCAGACAAGGTTTGGTAGGTTTCGACATCGTTGGCGGAATTTGGAAGTTTAGAAGTTCTTAGGCTTGAATCCGAGGGTAATTTGGTGTATTGGTGTTGTTTAGAGCGTTCCGAGGGTTCGACTAAGTTGGTATATTGGTATAGGACTGGTTAGTATCATTGGTTGAGGTTCTGAGGGCCTCGATTGTGTTTCGGGTGATTTAACAAATTGAATTTTTGAGTGGAAGTGCTGTTTTTTCGGTGTCTTGAACTGCTGGTGTTTTTACGCACCTGCGGATAGGGAGCCACAGGTGCGATGTTCGCAGGCGCGGTAGATTGATCGCAGATGCAGAAAGGGCAGTCTGGAGCATTGAGCGCAGGTGCGAAAGATGGCCGCACCTGCGAGCCTGCAGTTGCGAGGAAAAAGGCGCATTTGTGGAAGCTGGTGAGTTAAGTGGATTGCGCCGGTGCGGTCATGCGGGTGCGGGGAAATGGATACAGGTGCGGACTTGCTGGGCAACAAACCCCCAATTCGAGGTTTTGTTCTCTATTTTTCGATTTTTGGATTTGAGGAGCTCGGGAGAGAGGCAATATTCGAAGGATTTCAAAGAGTAATGCTGGGGTAAGTGATTCTAACCTAAACTGGTATAAATTTCATGAATCTATGGCTTTATTCATTATCTAATTGGGAATTTGAGCTAGGAATTTGGGAATTTAGGGCTTGAAAATTGGAGAGTTTGATTAGGAATTTGAGGGACCAAATGAGGTCGGATTTTTATAAATTTGGTATGGTTGGACTCGTGAGTGTATGCGATTTCTAGTTTTGTAATTTTTGTCAGGTTTTGAGATGTGGGTCCAGGGGCCGGGTTTGAGCCGATTTCGGAATTTTTTGTCTAATTTGATAGTTTTTCTTGTGGAATTCATCCATTAGCGTTTATTGATGGTATCATATTGGTTGTGAACAGATTCGGAGCTTTTGGAGGCCGAGTCGAGGGGCAAGAGCACCCAGTGTAAGATTTCTACGCTGTTAAGGTAACTAACTCTTCTAAACTTAGTGTTGAGGGTATGAAACCCCGAGTTAGGTGTTATGTGATTGGTATTGAGGTGATGCAGATGCTATGTGACGGGCGTGTCGGTGTGTCCCCTATGAAATGGGACCCTATGGTTCCCATGGCCTAGTATAGTGGCCCTATTTTGTCGATATCAGTGTTTTTACCATGTGATAAAGTAATTGAACTATGAATTCTAGGTATCATGTTTATACTTTATGTCGATATTTTTGAGACCCATAGTGGTCGTTTCTTGCTGTTAAGTCACAAACTTCATTGATATCTTGTACTCAGTCATGTTCGTGCATTCATATCATATCTCAGTCGCAGTTGTTAATTGTTGATGCATCATATTCTTGTTGACGGGCTAGTTCCATGACGCTGTGAAACCATGAGTGAGACTGTAGAGATTGATGACTGAGTAAGACCTAAGTCCTGGTTGTAAGGATATTGATACCATAGCACATGAGTTATCCGTGCGGATCCAGGTATTGATATTATACATGTGAGTTGTACGTGCAGCACGTGAGTTGTCCATTCGGATCCAGATATTGATATTATGGCACGTGAGTTGACCGTGCAACACGTGAGTTGTCCGTGATTAGCTGTAGGAGCCCTTCCGGAGTTTGAACACCTGAGCGCAATCGACTATAAACGTGTGTGGATCGAGATAATGGCATTTTCATACACACATGACATACAAGCATTTGCATGCCTGCATGACATACATGCATAGAAATGCACTTTTTCTCATGTTATATAGTATCACGTTATCCATGACTTATTATACACGTTGACTTGTGGGCTCAGAGAGGTATTTTCTACTTGTTCTTTAAAAAGAAAAAGCATCATCTTACTTATTGCTGAGAAGATCTTGGGTGTAATCATAGTTTTCAAACTTACCTTTATTTCGGCACTTTTGGCAAGAGATTTGAGTTCTCACTAAGATATTTGAAAAGTATGCCTATTTTTTGGAGCTGTGAGCGAGTTAAACATGTTACTTCTGAGATACTCTTTTTATTACTTATTTTTACGTTGTTGCGAACTGTTGTAGAGTACTAGTATTGGACCCGACCTAGTGTTAGCTCGTCACAACCTTCAACCTAAGGTTAGGCTTGTTACTTACTGAGTACATAGGGTTGGTTGTACTGATACTACATTTCTGCACATTGTGTGCAGATGTCGGTTGTTGTTGTTGCTGTGCTCGATGGTTGCGGAACTTGAAGATTTACCGGCGTCCTTGTTGTAGCTGCCTCCTTTGTTCAGGGTAGCCTTAGATTATAAAACTCTGTTTATGTACGTTTCAAACAGACTGTGTATTTATTTCATTGTTGCTTTGTAAACTATATTCGTAGAAGTTCATGATTTGTACTACCACTCCTCGGGGAAATGTAATGGGTTTAGATAACTTATTTTGTTTAATTGAATTATTAACATTATTGAAACTTGATAGTTATTTGTTGGCTTACCTAGCGGGTCAGGTTAGGTGCCATCACGACTAGAGGATTTTGGATCGTGACATTCCCAGTCTTCAATTGGCTGTATGAATAATAAATAAGAAATATGCCTTCTTGATAGTGCTACTACACATACTATATTAAAAGATAAGAGATATTTCTCTTATTTATTTATGAAAGAAGCCGATATCATAATAATATCTGGTAGTACAAAATTAATTGAGGGCTTTGGAAGAACGACTTTATTACTACCAGGAGGAACTATATTGGTTGTTAATGATGCATTATATTATTGCTGGTCTCAAAGAAACTTGTTGAGTTTCATATATATTCACCAAAATGGCTATCATATTGAGACCACCAATGAAGGAAATGTTGAATACCTTTATATTACTACAATAAAAGCGGAAAAGAAGTACGTTCTTGAAAAGCTTCCTGCATTTTCCTCTGAATTATAGTACACTAGTATAAGTGTAGTCGAATCACATGTCATAGTAAACAAAGAGTTTACTAATGATTTTATTATTTGGCATGTTCGGTTGGGCCATCCCGGTTATAATGGTGCGCAAAATGATTGAGAATTCACATGTTCATTCATTAAAGAACCAAAAGATTCTTCAAACTAAAGAATTCTCTTGTGCTGCATGTTCTCAAGGCAAATTGATTATTAGACCATCAGTAATTAAAGTTGGAGTTGAATCTCCTGCAATTTTGGAACGTATATGGGATGATATATGTGGGCCCATACACCCTCCATGTAGACCATTTAGATATTATATGATCTTGATAGATGCATATACAAGATGGTCACATGTGTGCTTGTTATGAACTCGCAATTTGGCATTTGCGAAGTTACTGGCTCAATTAATTAGATTAAGAGCACAGTTTCCAGAATATGCAATTAAGATACTTCGTCTTTATATTGCTGGTTAATTTACGTCCCAGGCCTTTAATAATGATTGTATATTAACTGGGATAAGAATTGATCATATAGTTGCTCATAGTCATACTCAAAATAGTCTAGTTGATTCATTGATCAAATGCCTCCAATTAATTGCTAGACCAATTCTTATGAGAACAAAATTTCCCTTTTCGGCATGGAGTCATGCTATTTTGCATGCAGTAGCTCTTATGCGGACCATGCCCGCAAGATATAATAAAGTCTCCCCGTTACAATTAGCTTTTGGCCAGGAGCCAAATGTTTCCCATCTTAGAATATTTGGATGTGCGGTATATGTTCCAATTGCTCCACCACAACGCACAAAGAGGGGTCCCCAAAGAAGATTGGGACATATTTTTGGTATGAATCTCCTTCTATTATAAAAAATTTGGAACCTATGACTGCAGATATATTTACAGCACGATTTGATATTTCCATTTTGATGAATTAGTATACCCAACATTAGGGGGAGAAAATAAGCAATTGGGAAAAGAGATAGATTGGAATGCATTATAATTATATCATTTAGATCCTCGAACAAATCAATGTGAACATGAGGTTCAAAAGATAATTTAGTTATAAAAAATTACAAATCAACTGCCAGATGCCTTCACTGACCTACCAAGGGTGACTAAGTATATATTCCAGTTGCTAATGGTACTATTCGAATTGATCTCCGGGATGGAGAATCTAATGCAAATGAGTCTAAGCCACGCATGAAACGTGGTAGACCAATCGGTTCTAAAGATAAAATTCTCGAAAGAGAAAAGGAGCAAATGATCTAGGGGATCATAATATGGAGGCAATTGTCCAAAAAGAGCCATGGGACATAACAAACAATAAGACCTTGGAGGAGGTCCAAGTACCTAAAAATAATAAGAATGAAGATATCTCAATAAGTTATTTCACTACGGGGAAAATGTGGAACCGAAATAATACTATTGTCGATAACATTTTTGCTTATAATATTGGTGTTGAAATAAATCAACAAGATGAGGATCTTGAACCAAGACTTTATCGTTGAATGTAGACAGAGCAATGATCGGCCAAAATGGAAAGACGCTATCCAGGCAGAATTAAATTCCCTTGAAAACATGAAGTATTCGGATGTATAGTTCGAACACCTGAAGGAATAAAACCAGTGGAATATAAATGGAGTTTTGTGCGGAAACAAAATGATAAAAATAAAGTCGTTAGATATAAAGCATGACTTGTGGCACAAGGATTTTCACAAAGGCCTAGCATTGATTATATGGAGACATATTCTCCTGTGGTGGATGCAATCACCTTCAAGTATCTTATAATCTGGCAGTCCATGAAAAACTTGTTATGCGTCTGATAGATGTTGCCACAGTCTATTTGTATGGCACATTAGACAATGAAATTCATATGAAAATTCCTGAAGGGTTTAAAGTGTCTGAAGCTTAGAAAGGTGTAAGGGAAACTTTTTCAATAAACCTTCAAAATCTTTATATGGATTGAAACAATCACGAAGAATGTGGCATAATCGCTCGATGATTACTTGCTGAAAGACGTGTATAAGAATGATCCAGTTTGTCCTTAGGTCTTTATAAAAAGGTCTGGATCTGAACTTTTTATAATCATCGTGTATGTTAATGATCTAAATATCATTGGATTTCTCGGGGAGCTTCCAAAAGCAGCAAACTGTTTGAAGAAAGAGTTTGAAGTGAAAGATCTTGGAAAGACAAAATTTTATCTTGGTCTACAAATTGAGCATATGAAAGATGGAATTTTTGTCCACCAATCAACTTATATCGAAAAAATCCTAGCTAAAGCATTTTTATATGGACAAAACGCATCCATTGAGTAACCCAATGGCTGTGAGATCACTTGATATAAAAAAGATCCATTTCGACCTCAGAAAAATGATGGAAAGCTTCTTGGTGATGAAACTCTATATCTTAGTACAATTGGGGCACTAATGTATCTTGCAAATAATACTCGACCAGATAAAACTTTTGTAGTAAGTTTATTAGCAAGATTTAATTTCTATCCAACAACAAGACACTAGAATGGTGTTAAGCATATTTTCAGATACCTCTGAGGGACTATGATATAAGATTATTTTATTCTTATGAATCCGATTTAAAAATGATTGGTTATGCAGATGCAGGTTATTTGTCTCATCTACAAAAAGCCCGATCTCAAACAGGCTATTTATTTATTTATTTGTGGAGGTACAACTATTTCATGGCGTTCAATAAAACAAACTTTAGCAACTAAATCTTCCAATCGCGCATAGATAATAGTTATTCATGAAGATAGTCGAGAAAGTGTATGGTTGAGATCACCGACTCAAGACATTAAACAACTGTGTGGTATTTCTTTAAAGACGAAGATTCCAACAATATTGTATGAAGATAATGTTGCCTGCATAGCTCAATTTAAAGGAGGATATATCAAATGAGAAAGAACAAAACACATTTCACCAAACTTCATTTTCACGCATAATCTTCGACAAAATGGTGAGATAGATATTCAACAACTCCGTTCAAGTGATAATATGATAGGTTTATTCACTAAGTCATTGCCAAAATCAACATTTGAGAAGTTGAGTGTAACGACCCGGTCGGTCGTTTTGAGAGTTAGCGCCCCGATCCCCTAATAACTGTTTTCCCCATGTTTGTATCTGCTTATCGTGACGGCACCTAGTCTCTACGACTATGTAAGCCTAAATTTACGGAAGATATTAAACAAAATAATAAGTAGAGACATGGTAAAGTAAATATACTAATTTAAAACATCGCCACTCGGCATGTACATGCATAATTCCCAAAACCCGGAATGCCACTTTTAAGTCACAAGCTCTATACCATAATAGGTCTATACAACGAGAAAGAAATACATAAAAGTCTCTATCTTAACTGGAATGGAAGGTGACTCGGAGGATTCTGCGGACGCGGCAGAATTACCTTACAGTATCTTCAAGAAGCTACGACGACCCCTAGCCACGGGACTGAGAGCTGGAACCTGGATCTACACATGAAAAACATGTGCAGGAAAGGGCATGAGTACACCACGTTCGGTACCCAGTAAGTGCCAAGCCTAACCCCAGTCAAGTAGTGACGAGGTCAGGTTAAGGCTGTACTGGATGTATAAATTTAAAACAGTTTAAGTAGTGCGGAAAGGAAATAAGTTCTAAAGTAAACAGTTCAAATGAATAATCTGAATTAAACAGTAAAATGGAGCTCTCGGCTCAGCACAACGTAACGCACAATGGAAACTCCCGGGATACCGTCCCGTAGTTCCATTTATAATATGCAGTACATGGTGGATCTCCCAGAATACGTCTGTAGTCCCCAATTTAAATATGCAATACAGGGGGATCTCCCAGAATACGTCCGTAGTCACCAATTTAAATACACAATGCTTTCTCCCGCAATACGTCTGTAGTCCCCAATTTAAATTTGAAATGAGAAGAAAATACCAATAAACATCGATTCTAATAGTACGTCAAAAATACAGGTAGGAAAGCAGGGGAAAACTAACTAAACATGGCGCATAGAGTGTCAAGTAAGCAATTTAATATGGAAACAATAGGCATACTTTCCTAATATAAGATAAACAATTAAACACGTAGAAGTGATGTAATAGAAGTATAAGGCACTGTATAATGTTTGAAAGAAAAGTGGGATTTTTGCAGAAATGGCCAGTGTACGTACTCGTCACCTCACGTACATGGCGTCCACATAACAATTATATCAAAAACAACCTAAGAAAAGGTCCCCAACACAGAGTTAGGCAAGCCACTTACCTCGACTACTCTACTCAACTCCAAACCATGTCCTTTCCACGAGTACCCGACTCCGAATGGCCCAAATCTATTCAATTCAATCACATAATGTAATATCACTTTAAGAAATCAATCTAGCTAATTAGTTCAAAGCTAATACACGAAATTAGAAAAAATTTCCAAAAAGTCCCCCGGGTCCACGTCTCGGAATCGAGTAAAAGTTACAAATTTAGGACACCCATTCACTCACGAACACACTCGAACAAGAATCATCGAAATCTGACATCAAAATCCCATTAAATTCTCAGATTTCTACTTGGGGAACTTTTTTCCCATTATTCAAGTTTTCCCCCAAATTCCTTGATTAGATTGAAGAAATTGTTATAGATTAATGATATATCAGTGAAATAGGGTTAGGAGTCGTTACCTATGAGTCTTCTCTTCAAAACCCACTAAAAGTCGCCTAATCCCGAGCTCCAAATCGTTATTTGAAGATATGAAATTCAAACCATCGAATTAGAGGTTATCTGCCCAGCGATCTCGCACCGGCGACCCCTTGGGCCGCACCCGCGGTCCCGCACCTACGGAAAAGACATCGCAGGTGCGAAATTTCATTAAATGGGCTGGGACCGCACCTGCGGAACTCCCACCGCATCTGTGAGTCTGACTGACCCTGGTCAATGCAAGGCCCCTTTTCCGCACCTGCGGCTCCCCTTCCGCAGGTGCGAAACAACAGAACCAAAAATGCTTCAGTTGGTATTTCAAGTCCAAAACCTTCCCGTTAAGCATCTGAAACACCCCCGAAGCCCCCGGTACCTCAACCAAAACTATCAACTAGTCCTAATACCTCATCCAAACTTAGTCGAGTCTTCATAACACATCACATAACACCAAAATCACCATTTATACATGGATTCAAGCCTAAGAACTTATGAAATTTCAAAAATTCACAACCGATGCCGAAACATGTAAAAACTAATCTGAATGACCTCAAATTTTACACACAGGTCATAAATGACACTACGGGCATGTTTCCACTCTCGGAATTCCATTTCGAGCCCAATATCAAAATTTCACCTATCGACCAAAATCGCCGAAATTCCAACTTTTGCCAATTCAAGCCTAAATCTACTACAGACCTCGAAAATACATTTCGGACACGCTCCTAGCCCCGAAATCACCCAACGGAGCTAACGGAGTCGACGAAATTCCATTCCAAACCCATCTTCAGACAGTTCCAACAACGGTCAGATTTCTAAAACTTAAACTCATATTTAGGGACTATGTGTCCATAAACTCTCCAAAATTCACAACTAATCATTCCGACAAGTCCCAAAAGTAGATACAAACGTGGGGAAAATAATTATTAGGGGATCGGGGCCCTAACTCTCAAAACGACCGACCAAGTCGTTACATTGGGGCATAAGATTGGAATGCATCGTTTACGAGATATCAGATAAAGTTTTCATCAGGGGGAGTATAATATGCGTTGTACTCTTTTTCCATTAAACAAGGTTCTGTCCCAATTGGGTTTTCCCAGTAAGGTTTTTAATGAGGCAGCACTCAATGCGTATTACAAGATGCGTGTTGTTTTCCTTCACTAGGCGTTTTTTCACTAGGTTTTTCTTAGTAAGATTTTAAGGAGGCACAATATCTTTTAGATGGACATCATATGGGGAGTGTTATGAATACATTAAAGTGGATGTCCATTGAATACTCCATACATCCCTATTCCATGAACCATTTGAGTTCATGTATATTTAGTTAATTCATCACTTTATATTGTAACATTTAGGTGTATTCTTGTAACCTTTCATATTTCCTATATCCTATAAATAGGGTATATTTTATCTTACGAAGGACACACATGAAACAGGCATAAACAAGAGAACTTCTACATTTTCCTCCTATACATCTTGTCTTTATTAATATATCGTTCTACTTTGCACTAATTTCTTTAACACTTATATTAATCAGTACATACTAAAGGTCATGCTTTCTTGGACATATTTACCTCAATTTTGTTGCACCTAGAAAGCATGTCCATAAGATTCCACTATGTCAATCGGTATTAGTTTGGTGTGTTTAAATATCTTCACGTTACTTCGAATTCCATAGGTTATATGTTAACAAGTCTCTTCTATGCAACTTGTATTTGACCAACCTGTTTGAGTAAACTGTTACTCAGTAGAACACATATCTTCAAGAGCCTTAATTTTACTTTTGTTGGATTTAGCAACTCTATTGGATCGTTGGGTTTGAATACGGTTTATGCCGGGATAAGTTATGATGGGGTAAGTTATGTCGGGATTAATTATGCTGGGATTAATTATTCTGGTATGTCTTTTATTCACTGTTTGAGATGTTGTATTAAAAATGATAATTGCATAATTTTTAAGAAGAAGGTATAAGTTATCCCTGCACTATTACCCCACCCTCTACAAGGTATAAGTTATCCCGTACTAATTTTAATCCCGGGATAACTTATACCAAATTTACTAACCAAACAAAGTATTAAGGTGACATTAAATTTTTATACCAGCACTATATCTTCTTATACCCCATATCAAACTACCCCTGTGTGTGTTAATCATTATGAACCAAGAATCCTGGAATTCTTTATGATAGAAATCTTGTCACTACGAACCAGTTGTATATTCGTGGCTGAGTTCTTATGTCTTTCAATCTAGTCTTTGACATTTGCCTATAAAGAGGTCATACTTATCTAGCCATCAGTAGCTAGTTATATAAATTGATAAGAATGAGGGGGAAAGTGTTTTGGTCCAAATTGGATTTGGAACTGGACAATTGGGTTGTTACCCATTACTGCTGGATCGTGTCCTTACTTTCTGGGCTCTGTTCGCGATGGGAGAAGTCTTGGGGGCCCAGGATGTGCTTGGGTTTACATTTTACTTGATTATTTGGGCCTGTAATATTTTGACTTCTCTTTCCATTTGGGTCTGTAATATATCTTTTTTAGTAAGAACGAATGTAGAGATAATAGTAAAATGAGCTTGGGATTCTTTTTATATGCATGCTTTAGGTATAAAACATGCCTATAGGTTTTTAAATTCATATATGCTGCATGTTTTTTTAGAAACCATACCTTTAGGATACTTCAAGCTTTCACGTCTATAGGAAATCAAGTAATTTGAGTTACATGTTATCATACTAGAAATCATGCCCATATGATTCAACAAGGTTCAATGTCCTCTACTTGCTTTCACACTTAGAAATCTTGTCTATAGAATACAACAACATGCGACAATTCTGCCACTGCCCTATAAACGCATGTTTACAAACTGAACAACGGTTCAAATGCTCCGTTTGTTCATCCTAGCAATCATGCCTATAAGGTCTAATGCAATTTCAACAAGTATTACTCTGATTAGATACCATGGCTATAAGTGTAATTCATGTAACTACTCGATACTTTAGCAATTGTTTAAGCATCGGCATTCAAACTGGTTCGTCAAGTCATCTGATATCAAGCAATTAACTGTGGTTATAAAATTATGTTCAAATCTGCTTGCTATGTCCGCTTATATAAAGGTCTACTTGGGAGGCATTCTTGAGCCACTTATGTGCTGTTATGTGTAGTCCAATTTGTTTACTTTATACGGAAAATGTCCAAATATGCCCGTGAACTATTTGAAATAGGACAAATATGCCGTTGTTAATAGTTTGGCCCAAATATGTCCAAACCGTCCAATAGTTGTGCAAATTTGCCTTTTTTTTTAACGGAAACAGTATTTTTTCTTTTCTTTTTTTAATTAATTAAAATCAAAATATTTTTTTCCAGTTTTTAGAAAAATATCGCTTTAAAAAAATTGAAAAATAATTTCTAAAACAATTGTTTTTGTAAAAACTAAAAATAAATTGAAAAGAAATTTTCTAAAGCAATGTTTTTGTAAAACTGAAAAAAAACAAATATTTTCTTTTTATCAGTTTTTTGTTTTAAAAAAATTCAGTTTTTCTCCAGTTTTTACCGCTTTAGAAAATTGCTTTTAAGTTTTTTTTCTAGAATTTACAAAAATCATTGTTTTAGAAAATAATTTTTCAGTTTTTCTAAAGCAATTTTTTTTTCGTTTTTTCAATTTTTAGTAAAAATAAATTCAGTTTTTGTTTCAGTTTTTACAAAAACATTGCTTTAGAAAATTACTTTTTAGATTTTATTTCTGTTTTTACAAAAACATTGTTTTAGAAAATATTTTTCAGTTCTTTTGTAAAAACTGGAAAAAAAATATTTCCCTTTTTTTTCTTCAGTTTTTAGTAAAAAAAACTTTTAGAAAAATTGCTTTAGAAAAAAAATATTTTGATTTTAATTAATTAAAAAAAGAAAAGAAAAAAACGGTTTCCGTTAAAAAGGGGGTAAATTTGTACAACTATTAGACGGTTTGGGCATATTTGGGCTAAACTATTAACGACGGACATATTTGTCCTATTTCAAATAGTTCACGGGCATATTTGGACCTTTTCCGTATTTTATATGACGTCAATAAGAAAACTAGAAACTTATCTTTTTACTAAGTCTAGTACCTACCTTTAGAGTAGTGCCCAAAGCCTCTAGATCTATAGGAAAGGACAGGTAGACCAAATAAGACCGATTTAGAATCAGTTAGTGTACTTTAGGTAACAAATTAAAAATAGCAATGAAGGTAGTTCGAGATGATACAAAAATAGCCCAATGGCCACTGTACTTTGGCTATAAAGGTCTTAGCAGAGTTTGCACAGGAGTTGATCCATTAGGCTTACAAAATTAGATCCTACATGCTTGGATTACGTCTTTGATTAGACTTAAGTGACTATTTTCTTTTAATTGACTCGCATATTTGACCACCTAGAATTAATTAACTTAGTATTAATAACCCAATATCCCATATAGTTTAAAATTCAGTAGAAACCCATATTTGTGGACCTCGAATCGTGCAAAATTCCTTCTCTGTGAGGTAACTTGAACCCTTATCCAATCTTTGATGACGTAGACTGTTTTGACCGAAGTTATTAGAAAATAGGTGCTCTAATGCACCTTAAAAATCATTAGCCGGTGACTCTTCTCTTTAACACCATTTAAAAGAGTTATCATATGTCAAAACCCGCTTTCGAGAGAAAATTGGGTGTGAGACCCACAATACATACAAAATAAATATTTTTACAAAAAAAGCCCTCATAAGTCCCCTGATCCTAAAAGATATGCTTGGGAGGGGAAGAGAGAGACGAAGAAGGTGCGAGTAAAAGAATCGGAGGCGAAGTTCACTTTAATGCCTCAAACTTTTAATCTCTTTTTCTTGCTCACACCAATAACATTGATTTTCGTGATCCTGGAATGCAATTCTGTTGCTACCAAGTTAACCTAAAAAATACGATGTTAGACAAATGAGAAGAAAAATGGAAATCAACAGAAAAGGAGGAGTCCGTGACAATACCTTGAACCCTGAGTCCATCACATTGTTTTCGAGAGCTGTCGCGAAGCCCTATCCATGTATTCTTGTTCTAGAGGCTCAATAAAATATTTGAACCATGGATCAATCTTTTTGGGCCTCTGGAAGACGCTTACATCTGAAGGAATTTCTGCCAGCAACTGCCTCTTTGAGCAGTTGAATCTTCCGGCTAGGGGCATGAGGGTACCTTAGGGAAATACTCGATATGAGTCTATCTTGAGTCTGACATAAATGTGTTCTGAAAATTGCGGCCCCTCTAGGAAGGCCTTAGATGAATCACCTAAGCCTTCGCACATGAGTGCCATATTTGTTTCCTCTGGAAACATTTGCTCTTTGTCACGTCTCCACTTTAGTGGCGACTCCGACTTGTCGCCATCTTTAACAAAATTGATAAGAGGAGAAATAGGGGTAAGACATTCATCCACCTCAGGCTCATGCTGGAGCCTGGAAAGGGTGACTAGAGGCATAATCCTTAATCATTTTGATCCTCTTTCTTGTAATTCCCCCTTTTAGAACTTATTTTCTTCTTGTACTCCATAAGTGTAAGAAAGAAAGCCCTCATTACCAGCTTTCCTCTTCGGTAAAGTCAACTTCTAGACAGATCTTGGGATATCTCAAGATCCACGACCTAGATGGGGGCCGATGATGTCCTAGACCCAGTGCCTACAATAGTAGAATGAGAGTGTCAGGAATTTCAACAGGAAAGAAAAGCTAAAATACCTTGGGTTTAAAGTATTCGTACCATAGTTTTGACTCCCATCTTTTGATGGCCGAGATCGCTTTTCACGTTCTCACATCTATGGTAGTTTGACCCTTCGATATCTTGGAGCGGTTTAGTACAAAATCTAGAGCAGTTGTCAGTCATAAAAGTTAGAAGATATAATTCTACAAGGGTGAAATGAAAATTGAGAAAAGAGTGAAAACTTATGTTTGAAATTCCACTTCTCTAGGGGAGGTCGCTTTCGCTCAAGATGGACCGAGTGGGTTCTCTAACGAATCTCCCATACCATTTGCAGTTGAAATAATCCTTTGCATTGGTAAGAATGGTGAAAGTTCCCCGACTCCCTAACATTATCATCGACCCCTTGTAAAGCTTGGGGCAGTAAATTTGGATGAGGTTCTTGAAAGTAGAAATCTTTCCTACCTTTTCAGCAAAGAACCTCAAGAATACCACTGTTTGCCACACACCTGTTCCTAGTTGGAATAAGCAAACATTGTACGTATTGCAAAAGCCCTTCACCACCAAATCGATGGCCAATTTAAAATCGAGAGTGAACGGGTACGTAAACACAAATAAGAAACCCTCATATTAGGTGATTATGTTCTCATTTGCTTCAAGCAGAAAAACATCAACCTTATTTTCCTAGGCGTAGTCTTTCAGGACCACTAGAAGATGCTTTTCCTATAAAGCCACTGGAAAGTGTCAATTGCTCTTTTTGGAGCACTTCTCCGGGAGATGCAAGAACTAATAAAATTCACCATCTTTGGGAGAACCCCTGCAAGTTTTTCCTCGTAGTGCTCTTTATTGACTTCTCCTGAGTTGTGGCGGTCTTGTCCTTCTTGGCAGGGATTAGTGCCAACTTTACTGGGGTCATGACTCCTCTTCGACTGTCATGATAGATTTAGTAGCCTGCCTTTCCTAGTTAGGAAAAAAGGTTCTTCTAACATTGTGCCCTCCATGATCGCGCTGATCGCCAGAGGAGAAATGACTAGTGTCTCGATGGTGGAGGATACTTCATTAGCTCGGACTAAAGTATCTTGAGAAGTCATTAGAAGTTGTGATGTGAAGGTAAGGAGAAATATGAAATGAAAAAGTCAAACTTAACATAGAGATAACAATGAAGTTGCGAGAAAACTTTCAGAGAAGAAGTTAAAGTAGAAAGTAGTAAGGATAGAGAAAAGATCTGCTCTTATAGACAAGGTCATCATGACCTTGGTAACTGTTGTGGGGTCAAAACCCATTGAAGGATGTCACATGGCGGGATGTTCTTTCAAATTCAAACGAGATGACAGTTGCGTGGCAAGTCCCACCTAAAAGTTATTCTGAAATGTGCCAAAGATATTGTCACTTCCCAGATATTTCTAAAACATTATCCACAAATATAGTGTCACGTTCAAAATCTGATAATAGGTCATGATGGCACCCAACAGTGCTATTACGGAAGCCAACGGGCGTACGTCCAACTTAATTATCCTTTTTAGATTTTAAAAATTAGAAATTTCACTAAATAATTAGAATTAAATCCAGAACCATGGAAACATACATATTTTTGACTAAAATACTGAGTACGAATAATACATAAAACAAAGTGATAACAATAATAACAATAATAAGTACAACTGTGAACATCCGCTAGAAACCTCCCCCCCCCCCCCCCCCCCCCCCCCCCCCCCCCCCCCCCCCCCCCCAAACGCGGTATCACAAGTGCAGGAGCATCTACTAGGAAGTACAATACTACTACAATATCGGTCTGGAATATAAAATAGACAGGATAAAACAAACGAATAAGATAGGGACTCTGTGTACTGTGGATAATAACATGGAATCTATCTAATCACAAAGTCTCCTCAGCAGCTGCACCTATGTGCCAATATCATCCCCAAATGTACCTTCCTCACCACCTCCACAATCAATGTCGAAGTATAGTATGAATACGTAAATCAACGCGTACCCAGTAAGTATCTAGCCTAACTCCAAGAAATAGTAATGAGGGGTCGACATCAATACTTAATAGTGGTACAATAAATCACGTATAATCAAGTAGACAGGTATGAAGCATGGCAAGTAAGAATAGTGAGAACAAATATATGTACATAACATGATCCTCAACAAAACTATAAATACGAAGTCCTCAATAACCGGATCCTACCTCGAATGGAATACATAATGGTCAACACCAGATAAAACATCACATCCCAAGTCACAAAAACTCATAGGTACACTGACTCCTTATCAGATATTACACACGATTCTGTTGAGGCGAGCGACCTGATCCTATAAGAGTAATGGCATGAGTTTCTATTGTGGCGTACGATCTGATACCATAAGAATCGTGTACATTTCCAAGATCAAACGGTCTGAACCCTAGATGCATCTCATAATACTGTCGAGGTCGTACGATCCGATCCATAATAGTATTACTGAGGCGTTCAAACCGATCCCATAAGAATAATGATATTTGACAGGTCACTGGCCCCACTCACGAATATATGTGTGAGTAATGAAATTTAAGAAATATTTTGGACAATTTCGTATAGCGCGGGAGAAATCCGTAAAAGGAAGTATAATTTCTACTGCTAATCAAGTAGCTCACCAAATATCTAAGACAATGCCTAGATCGTTATGCCTTTCGTTAAAATAGTAAGTCTAATATTTTACAAGGTTAGACGGGATATTTAGCTTGCTTCGAAATTTGATAACCGACTCCAACGCCTCTCTAGCACCTCAAACCAATGCCAAACGATCCAAAACTAGTTAAAGAACGTGCAAAACAATCAAAATACACTCAATAACTTGTAATTTAACAATTAGAAGCAATTCCCAACTCTACACGAAAAGTCAACAAAGTTAACTCTCGAGCCCACACGCCAGGATTCAGAAATTGTTTGATGATATATGTTACCCATAACACCACAAACTCAAATATACAATTTATACCTAATTCCATTTCTAATTTCATGGTCAAAACCCATAAATCCATTTCTAGGTTTTCTTCCAAACCCACATTCTGTCAATTTCCATGTTAAAATCCATATTTTTAACTCACAACAAGTGGGAATCACTTACTCGTGATAGATGATGAAAATGGCCCTTCAAAATTGTCCCAAAATCAGCTCCAATGGAAGAAATGAGATCAAAATGTGCCAAGTCCCGATTTAAATTCTTATACACTGCCCAAACGCACTTCTTCGCGATTGTGGAAACACCCTCGTGATCATGAAGGAAAACTAATCCACTCGCAGAAATCACTCCACTCAAACGCGAGGACAATCTCGCGATCGCGAAGCTCAGCCTGCCCAAGCGTACGCGAACGCGAGCGCAGGCCAGCCCTACTAACACATAGCGTTTGCGACCCTCACCACACGAATGCGAAGAACAATCTAATCAAGCAGCACGATCGTGACACCCTTTACGCGATCGGGAAGAACAAATTCTTCATAAATACACATAACCCTTCGCAATCACGACCCTGCGTCCACGATCAAGATACATACCAAGCAGACTAAAACTAGCAGCTGCAAAACATAGAGAATTAGTCTGAAACTATCCCAAAACATACTAGAGGCTGGAAACACCAACAAATCCCAATACCTGACCCAAACCTATCCAAAGGCTCCAAACGCCACGAATAAAATCAAAATCATGAATCGACGATCAAAATCTTTCTTTTAACTTTCAACCTTCAAACTTCGCCAAACGCATCTGAATCATAGCTAGACATACGGGATCAAAAATAATTCATGCACAAGTTCAAATCAATAAAATGAACCTACCAAAGTCCCAGAATATCGCCCAAAGTTCGATAACACCAAAGCATACTCCAAGTGAAACTTAGTATATTTCAAAACCTTCAAAATGCAAACTTCCACTATTAAGCACCGAAATGCTCCCAGACTGTCATGACCCGGAATTCCCACCTTCGGGATCGTGATGGTGCCTAACATTTCACTTGCTAGGCAAGCCAACGTTAGAGGGTTCTTTAAGACAATTTTTGTCAATTTCAATATTAAAAAATCAATTAAGCTAAATAGATGCTTAAACTGAAAGGAGGAATAACATATATCCCATAATATTTGATACCATTCAGATCTGAAGTCACAACTCACGAGCTTCTAAGACTTTCTACAAACATAATCTGAAATAAATACAACTGTTCTGAATGAAAAGAAATAATAAAATAAAGAAACTAGAAAGGAACTCCAAGGTCTGCGGACGCCACCAAATGTACCTTGAGTCTCTGATAAGCAAGTCCAAACTGCTAGTCTCACGATCACCTAGGGTCGGTACCAAAATCTGAACAAGAAGTGTAGAGTGTAGTATGAGTACAACCGACCCCCTGTACTCGTAAGTGTCGAGCCCAACCTCGACAAAGTAGTGACGAGGATATGACAAGACACTCACATAATAAAAATGTGCAGACAACAATATATGTACGAGATAATAATAAATAACGACTATACATGTACAATTGGGAGGGGGACATGCTAAAGGGGATACAAGATACAAGAACTACAATAGAAATGATAACCAGAACAGTCAATATGCCTTTAACCACTGAAAACAATTACACACATTACAGAAAGTTGCACGTCATCACCCTTCGTGCGTTTACTCTCAACCTCAAAGTGAAACAATGACACTGCACGGCATCACCCTCCGTGCTTTTGTGATGACCCAAACGGTCATCCTAAGTAATTTTAGTTATACTGTGTTCCAAGGCTCCGAAAGCCTCCGTTGATCTCACCTCGATATGCGTGCGCAGCCCGGACGTGTAGCCGGGAAGTCTTTATATTGAAATTGGATGAAAAATAGAATTTATGATAATTAAATGAATAAAGTTGACTTTGGTCAACATTTTTGGTAAACGGACCCGTGATGTGATGGTCCCGGAGAGTCCGTAGGAAAATATGGAACTTGGGCGTATGCCCGGAATCGAATTCCGAGGTCCCAAGCCCGAGAAATGAATTTTTAAAGGAAATTGTTTTCTGGAAATAATAAAGGAATTTGAAAATGAATTATTAAGTGAAAACCGTGTTACCAGGCCCATATTAAGGTTCCCGATCCCCGAACATGTTTATTATATGTTATTTGTTCTATTTGTGAAATTTGGTGTAAAACGGACTTGATTTGACGAGTTTCAGATCAAAATGAGAGATTTAGAGTTAGTAAAGTTTTGAGGATGTTCATAAAAACTTGAAATTTGGTTAAGAATGTGATTTTATGCTACCGATGTCCGAATGCAATTCCGAGGCCGGGAATAGTTCCGCTACGTTATTTATGTCTTGTCTGCAAAATTTGAAGTCGTTCCGAGTTGTGTGGGTCGGTTCGGTGCATCGTTATAGAATTTTAGAATTTCAAGTTCTTAAGTTTTGAATTCAGGGGTTTTGGAGGATGATTTATAGTTTTAGCGTTGTGTTGAGTGTTCCGTGGGATCGAGCAAGTCCGTTTAATGATTTGGGACTTGTTGGTATATTTGGACGGGGGCTCAGGTGTGCCCAAGTGCCTCCCGGACCCCGCACGAGGCCAAAAACTAGCAAAAATCACTGCTGGTGCACATCAACTGGTGTGACCGCAAGTGTGGTTGCCCAGCCGCAGGTGCGGGACCGCACCCGCGGTCCATGCCATCGCAGGTGCGACTCTTCTGCAAGGGAGATCAAAACTCCGCAGGAGCGAGACCGCTGGTGCGGCTCCCAACTCTGCAGGTGCGAGCCCAGGGTCCCAGGCCCTTCTTTCGCAGGGGCGATCAATTTGTCGCAGGTGCGAGACCGCACCTGCGGTCCTAAGGTCGCAGGTGCGGAAACCCCTGTTGGAAGCCCTTTTAAATGTCCAAAATTTCGGGTTTTCTTCATTTTTACCCATCTTCAACCTCCATTAGAGAGCATCCAAGCTTGGGCAACACCTCCCTCGCCCACCCACTGCAAGAGGTAAGTTAAACCCCATAAACTTCTAGTTATAACATTAATTCCTAGTTAAATTCTACTAAATCATCTAAAAATCATAGAATTAGGTAGTAATTTTAGGGTTCTTGGGAATTTTGGGATTTTCCATGTTAGGCCATGAATTCTTGTATAAATTACATAACCTCGATGCTTAGACTCCGGGTAATTGATTCCTTCATGAATTTTCGAAAATCCGAACGTGTGGGTCCGGGGTCG
>ML242246.1:2844-15308 GCA_005239495.1 Nicotiana undulata
CGTTTCGGAGCCGAGATTATAAACGAAAGACGGTCTTAGAGGGTTGATTGCTATACTTTGGACCGAGGTAAGTGTCTTGCCTAACTTTGGTGAGGGAATAGGTATTATTTGCTATGTGCTAAGTGAATATCATGTTCATTGCATAGGTGAGGTGACGAGTACCTATGCAATGTGTGTCAAGCATGCCCGTGAGTCTATTTTGATAGAAATTGCAGTATTTCTTCCATGTTTAGTATATTATGAGATTGTCTTTACTTGGTAATTTATTCTTGATTGAAAGTATTGGCTATTGAGTTTGAGAAGTGTTGATACGAATGGTAATACAAGTGTAGAGTACGTGATTGAGGTAATTGGTTATAGCTGAGACCCTTGCCGGGCATTTCTTGAGTTACTACTTGATGTTTCCCCCTTGCCGGGTGTTCTGAATTGCTTATTTCCACTATGCTGTACTCCTTGCCATTTAGTATATTGCATTTTTGAGGAAGAGAGTAAAAGCACGAAGGGTGATTTCGTGCCATGATATTTGATTACATTGCATAGTGAGGAAGAGTGTAAAGCACGAAGGGTGATGCCGTGCCATGATTTTATTGATTATAAGCACGAAGGTAAATGCCGTGCCATGATTTTATTGATTATAAGCACGAAGGTTAATGTCGTGCCATGATTCATTGTACATTGCATTGTGAGGAAGAGAGTAAAAGCACGAAGGGTGATGTCGTGCCATGATATTTGATTACATTGCATTGTGAGGAAGAGAGTAAAAGCACGAAGGGTGATGCCGTGCCATTGTTTACATTTCTGGTACTTATACTTGTTTCGTTGGCTATTGTGTTAGATTGCCTCCCTTGTTTACTTCTATCTGTCAATTTGACTGCTTCATTTCACTTGTTCCCCTTTACTGCTCCCGTATCCCTTACTTGTCTGCTTATCTCTTGCCTTGTATTATCCCTGTTACCTGCTGTAGAATAGGACAGGTTATCGTTATTGTCAAGTCTAGCCTCGTCACTACTTCGGCCGAGGTTAGGCTCGGCACTTACTCAGTACATGGGGTCGGTTGTACTGATGCTACACTGCACTTCTTAATGTTGTGCAGATCCCGCATCTGGACCCAGTGGACCGCATTGAGGGAGTCACCTTCAGTCCACCCAGAGCTTCAAGGTATACCCGCTGGCGTTCGTGGGCCTTGGTGTCTCTCCTGCATTTGGATTCCTTATTGTCTTACTTTTTCTCCTAGTTTCAAGACAATTATATATTTCTTTTCAAACTCTGTATTTAGCACTCAGTTTAGATAGTCCGTGAGGTTGTGACACCCCGGTTTTGGGATTATGCGATGCTGTTATCTTTACTATGTCATTACACATTTTCAGAGTATGGTTACATTTCCGTCGTTAAAGTTGTGAAGTATGTTGGTTATTTCAGTTAAGATTTGAAGGGTATTAAATTTTACGTTGGCTTGTCTAGCGGGTTCAACGTTAGACGCAGTCATAAAAGGTGGGATTTCAGGGTCGTGACATGAATATAATAAATATGTTGAAATAAAGAACCTAAATATGATTTATAATGCATGGTATGCATGTCCTAAGCATAATATCTATTGCGCACACAGGTAAATAAAATCCTATAGTCATGGTCTCTACCCACACTATACTAAACATGCATAGTCCCCTCCCACATTCACTATCCAGCCCCAATTATTTGTTTACAAATTATTACAAGCCAGAAATAATGGGTTACATCACTAAAAGAAAATAAGAAGCTACTTCTATAGGGAGCCTTCAATCAGGCCCATATCTTCCAACCTCAATCCTTTCGAGTCTCAAAGCCTTACATGGTCCGGGTGCGGCAAAGCTCTCTAGGGCCCTCGTAGGTCCCTGGACAATACCAGCACCCAGACATAATTGCCAAAATTAAGCATGTGCAATGTGGAATTACCAGCCTCAGTGTGTCAAAGTTCCGACGGAACTCAAGGGTTCCCTAAGCAATGCTCACACTGAGGGGGTGGAACCTAAGTTTTCTAGGAATAGTGTGAAGTGCTTGTAGTTTGAAAGAGTTGAGTTTGAAAGTAGTTTGAAGTAACAGTTTTGAAATATAACTTGAGAGGACAATGTAAGAGTTTATGAAAACTAGTTTACAAAAGGAAAGAGGTAGTGCAACCACAATTCAGCATATAGAGAGTTCAAGAAGACAAAGACAAACAAGGATAGGGAGTTGGGACAATTAATTCACATGCTAGCAGTAGAATAGAGTTACAAATTATCAAATAATTATCACATAGTTGTCATAAAGCATCGTAGAGTCACATATTAGGTATAGAGTCAGAATCATATAGTCTTTAGGTGTCATGGGGAGGGAACACAGGTCTGTAGCATGATAAGCTAAGTAGAGGATGAGAACAGACAAGAAACAGCAGTTATGTTGAGACAAGAAAAGGATGATCACATAGACAAACAGGCATGCTGACTCCATAGGGGTCAAACAGGGTTATAGCATATCATACAAGGTAAAGCAGGAGACATCTTATACTAAAAGAGAAGGGGACATCATAGAAGCATGCTAGTTACATGGTAGGCAGTAGAACCATAAGATAAAGCACAAAAGGAACAACAAGTAGATTAACATGAACTGAAACATAATGTGTGGAGACACTGTAAACTTAAATTACGAACATACCAGTCAAGGGTATAGAGCAGCAAAGTGCAGCAAGTATGCAGAGCAAAGGAGAGCAACAGAACAGTAGTATGCAGATGCAAGAGAGCAACAGAACAGTAGTATGCAGATGCAAGAGAGCAACAGTGATTACTCAGGCTTGGCTTTCAGCCGCCTGAGTAGTCAATAACTAGTGTGAAGAGCAAGAAAGGAGGGGTATGAAAGCAAAGAGAACTCAGAACAATGTCAGTGCTCTGAGTTTTGAGTATGCCTTAGTGATATGCAGTGTATCAATGTATTCGTGTGTGTGTTATGCAGAAGAGGACAAAGTATTTATAATGTTGAAAACGAGTAAGCAAATATGGTAAGAATCACGATGGCATGGTAATCAAAGAACTCAGAATCCATTAGAGCAAAATCAGGACAAGTACTCCCTTAAGTTAAGGGGATTAATTCAAACGGTAAGGACCAGTAACAAATATGGAAAGAAATCAATATATGACTGACAAGGAAAGATTCAAATTCAGCAAGTATAGGGTAAACAATTAGGGTTAAGTTCAAAACATTTTAATTAAGGAAATAGCCAGTAAGAATAAAGTACCACATCAGACAAGTTAAGTGAATCAATTAATTTGAATAGGAGAGGTAGAAATTGAGGTTTTAAAGGAAGGTTTATCAATCAAACCCCAAAGTATGGAATCCATAATCAATCCAAGAAGGAGTCACAATTTTGTATTCATCATATAAATAGACAAGAATAACCAGACATAGCAAACGTGCAGGTTGAACAAGTATTGATAGAAAGATGCAAGTTTGAACAATCAATATGGACATAAGAACATAGAGGTGATATAAGTTAGGCTAAGAAAACTCAGTAGAACATATTCGAGGCAGATAATCACAACAACTTAAATAAGAAACGAGCAGTCATGCTAATACACAGGACCAAACGGAGAAGTCTAGAAAAATTAGGGCTTTTAACATATGCAAGATAAAAAGCTAGTAAAATCACATAATCAGTCATGATATACAAAGAACAAACTTAAAAGCAAGAAGAAACTCAGTTCAAAACAAGCGTAAAAAGTTCTGAGAAACCCTAGTTTTAAAAGGAAGTAAAAACGTTTGAAAGTCGAAGATTCTTAAATATTGAGTCAAGAATAATGTAAAACATAAAGAAACAGGCTTGAATCATTTAGAAACACCATAGATATGAAAAATTAGGGTTTCAGAGAGGATTAAAGATAACCGAAAAACCTGTCGTGAAACTCGAAGATCGTGGTGGATATGGCGCGGTTATGTCCAAACCCCACCAGAGAGGCCAAGAACAACCAAAGAAGGAGCCCCAGGTGCAAGCCAGCATGGCCCAGACCCTTGAGGGCTTCAGAGAGAAGATGAGCTAGATGAAGGAGACTCATGGAGGCTCGTAGTCGAAAGGATGGTGGCGGAGATGGCCAGAGGAAGGCGGTGGAGTTCCATCGGAGACGAAGAGACAGAAGTCTCTAGAGACTAGAGAGAAAGAGACGAGAGATAGAGAGATGAACGGTCTCGAAAAAATGAGACGGGGAGGGGGGTAGGTTAGAGATATTTTAGGAAAATATAACCTGGGCCGTTGATCTAATGTGATCAACGGCTCAGATTGAATTGGGATTGGGTCGGGTTGGTTTAGGATCTGGATTGGGTATTTTTAATGGGTTTGGGTTGGGTATTTGATGGGTTTGGGTTGGGTATAATTTAGGCTGGATTTTAAATAAAAATTGGCTATTTGTTAAATACCCATTAGAAATAGATAAATAATTAAAAAATAGCTAATAATTTTAAGGTTAAATAGGTGGAGTTAATGTTATTAACTAGTATTTAAAATATAAAATGACTAACTACTGAATTAAAATAGCATAAAATGTACAATTAGGCTATAATTGCAAAATTATTGTAATTATAGCCAAATAATGCCAAATTGGCTAATTTGTGAAATAATAAAATCCCAATAGGATTAAAAATAAGATATAAATAACCTATTGAGTAAGAAAATGATTTGAAATTATTTATAACATCACTTATGCATAATTATGAATAATTATGGAACATAAAATATTAAATAAACAGGAAAATAATTTGATAAAAAGTGCGGAAAATTATGGAAAAATATCAATTACTGCAAAGAGTGATTTTGAAAGCTTATATGCAAGTTTGAAAATAATTTGAGGAAAAACTGGGTATCAACAAACACGGGAATCCTTACATGGACGCGGTTCCTTATCTCACCAACCCTACGCGAACGCGGCTGGTCACACGCGACTGCGAAGGGTAAAGCCCCGAACCCCTGCTGCCTCATTTTCCTCTACGCGAACGCGGCCTAGCCCACGCGTTCGCGATGCAACACTGGCCCATACCTACGCGTTCGCATGCCCCTTTACGCGAACGCATTGAACAACTTCTCCCCTGGCCCAGATTATCCTACGCGTTCGCGACACCCCTCACGCGAACGCATAGGAGAACACCAGTACCAGCAAAATCTGATGCCTTCTAAGTCCAAAATTTAGCCCGTTGAGCATCCGAAACACGCCCGAGGCCCCCGGGACCTCAACCAAACCTACCAACCAGTCCTAATACCTCATTCGAACTTAGTCGAGCCTTCAAACCACATCTCATAACACCAAAAATCACGAATTATACATGGATTCAAGCTTAAGAACTTAGGAATTTTCCAAAATCTACAACCGATGCCGAAACACGTCAAAACTAGTCAGAATGACCTCAAATTTTTACACACAGGTCATAAATGACACTACGGACCTTCTTCCACTTCCGGCATCCTTTTCCGAGCCCGATATCAAAATTTCACCTATCGGCCGAAATCGCCGAAATTCTAACTTTTGCCAATTCAAGCCTAAATCTACTACAGACCTCGGAAACATATTTCGGCCACGCTCCTAACCTCGAAATCACTCAACGGAACTAACGGAGTCGACGAAATTCCATTTCGGATCCGTGTTCACACAGTTCCAACTACGGTTCGATTTCTAGAACTTGAACTCATATTTAGTGACTATGGGTCTCATAACTCTCCGGAATACACACTAATCACTCCGACAAGTCCTATAAGCAGAAACAAACGTGGGGAAAGCAGTTATTAGGGGATCAGGGCGCTAACTCTCAAAACTACCGACCAGGTCGTTACAGTGGGCGTTGAATTATCCAAAGTCATGTCCGAAGCTAACGCGTTCGTGTCCTCATACCGAACCGACATTGTTGCTGCTAATGCTCGGGTTAAGGAAGTAGCTAATGCAGTTGAGCATAAGCTAACTTGTGTCACCAACCACGTTTGGTTGGAAGCTCAAAGGCCGACTCTCGAGGAGGTGCATGCTAAAGGCTTTGACCTTTTTGCCGAGATCAAGAAGGTAAAAGCTTTGGAAGAAGAGGCAGCTTTATTGCTCTCCGCCGATGAGGATTCGGCCAGTGGCTCCGAGAGTGAGGGAGACAAGGTTGAAGTCCCCGAAGAGGAAGAGGCCCCTAAAGACCAGGCTACCGAAGGACAGGCTCCCGGAGATGTGGCTCTCGTAGATGCTGCCTCCGAGCAAGTGACCCTGGCAGTAGATTAGGTCCTCTTTTATTTTCTTTATTTTGTGTAAGGGATCTATGTAGGGAGTTTTGTAAATATATTTTTGGGCCATCTCTTGAATATAAAGAACTTTTTGTTTCATCTTTGTTTTGAGTTAATTTTCGCCTTGTCCTCTCTTGAGGAATAAATTTTGGTGTTGTTGACGGTCAGCTCAATTTTGGACTTAGAATATAAAACCCTTAGGTTTTGTGTTTTGATCAATGATTGATAATAGGTTATACCTTAAGGTTCGAGCCGAGTTTTAAGTTGGTTTGATGTTGACTCGGGTTGAAGGGGCTTTTGAGTCCGAACTAGGCAAGGTCTCGAGCACAGTGTGCTTCGACCTTTAAGATCTTTATATATCGCCCCTTAGTTTTTAGAGTATCGGCCCTTAGGCTCTTTTAAGTCGAACCTTAGGCTCTTTTATGTCGGACCTTAGGCTCTTTAGGTTGGCCCTTAGGCTTTTTATGTTGGCCCTTAGGCTCTTTAGGTTGGCCCTTAGGCTCTTTTAAGTTGGCCCTTAGGCTATTTTAGGTTGGGCCAATTCAGCCTCTAAAATGGCTACAATTTTCCCTCTTTCTGGCTAAAGACTTAGTAAAAATTTTGTTATGCCTTGGCATGTATTTATATTCGTTCGATTTTTTTCGACGGTTCGACTGATTGGAACCTCGTTTGCAAGTTGATGTGCAGCGATAATCGAGTACCTCTTGAGGTTTTTTCGAAGGCTGATATTTTCGAAGCCTTCACATTATTCAAGTACTGATTTTATCGAAACCCCATTTGCTTTTGACGAGGGTAGCCTGAAAAACCGATTTTTTGAAGTATTTGAAGGCCTTTAGTTTTATGGCAGAAGTCGTACGTCTTCGAGCCGCATTATTTCGGTCGTAGCCTTTTCTATAACCGTAGTCTTTTATATGGTCGTAGCCTTTAGTCCCCGAGTGTGATGGCATTGGCCTTAATATCGAGAGGATGCCTTTTCGAGGTCTTATAAGTTCTAGTATGCCTTATTGAGGTCTTATGAGTTCGAGTATGCCTCATTGAGGTCTTATGAGTTCGAGTTTTTGATGACTCGATGTGTTGACTGTCGATGGAATTCCCCGAGTATTCAGATGCATTTGGGGTTTTTGCCTCTGAGCCATTTCATGTAGAAGTGTAAATGTGTAAATAATAGACTTCTTTGAGGCACAAAGTGTTTTGATATGGTAATAGTGCTTCTTTGAATAATTGATACATGTGTACATGTATCTAAGTGGGACCAAGCAAAGCAATCAACATTATCAATAAGGACTTGAATGAGTTTTTCCCTGAGTTCGGGAGTTAATCCCGTTCCCAGGTATACTTTTGTTCTGGAAGGTGCTTGATCAATACAACCTGCTCGAGCTCTTCGACCGTGGACTTCGTCGCATCTGACTCTTCGGGGGTGACGAAGGCTCGAGGGGTAAGGAAATATTCTTCTTCATCCTCGACCACCTGATCCTCGATCACCTGTTCCTCGGGCTCAGTCGAGGACATGTGCTGCGATTGCTATTTGGCTACCTGTTTGTCCTTCGACTTTTCTGACGTGGATGGTGTCGACATCGGTGCCAAGTTGTGTATTGCAAATATTTCCTTAGTTGCATGTTGCTCTCTGTTTATTGTTTTTACGTAATCCTTTGTTGGGAACTTCATCATTTGATGAAGGGTCGATGGCACTACCCCCATGCTATGGATCCATGGCCTTCCAAGAAAATCATTGTACCTCATGTCACCTTCGATGACATGAAACTTGGTGTCTTGTATGGTTCTGGTCACGTTGACGGGGAGGATGATTTCCCCCTTCATCGTTTCACTTGCCATGTTGAAGCCATTCAAGACTCGAGATGCTGGTATGATTTGGTCGAGCAGCCTGAGCTACTCCACGACCCTTGACCTGATTATATTGGCCGAACTACCTGGATCTACGAGAACACGTTTAACTTGAACTTTATTTAAAAGGATAGAAATTACCAGTGCATCGTTATGAGGTTGAGATAAAGCCTCGATGTCTTCCTTGCTGAATGCGAGAATATCCTCGGGTATGTAGTCTCGAGTCCGCTTCTCCCTTGTGATAGATACTTTAGTACGCTTGACTATGGGTCCCTGTGGGACGTCGACTCCGCCGATGATCATATGAATGACATGTTGTGGATCCTCCAGTTCATTCTTCCTGTGTGCGTCTCTTTCTCGGAAGTGGTTCTTGGCACAGTCGCTGAGAAATTCTCGAAGGTTCCCTTCATTGAACAATAGGTCCACCTCCTCTCTAAGTTGCCTGCAATCCTCGGTCCTATGCCCATGAGTACCATGGTACTTGCACATCAAGTTGGGGTTCCTCTGAGAAGGATCTGTCTGTATGGGCTTGGGCCATTTAGTATCTCTGATTTTGCCAAAGGCTGAGATGATGCCTGAGGCATCGACCCTGAAGTTGTATTCCGATAATCAGCGTGCCTCAACCGGTCACGAATGCCTATCGAACCCAGTCTTACTCATAAGTCCCCGGGAATTTCGATCATTTCGAGGTATGTCGTGCCTCGAAGTGTTCCTTCTATCTTCAATGTATGGTTGATATCTTTCCTTATTTGTCCTTGGCCCCCTGTCTGCATCTCTCAATTCCTTTGCTAGTAGTCTGCTTGGATAAACTGAGCCCGAGGGGGCTCCCAACTTGTCGTCCTCGACCCTAATTTTTGACTGGTACCTGTTATGCACATCCGCCCAAGTCACGGCGGGATAATCGATCAAGTTCTGCTCCAGCTTCCTGGAAGCTATCGAACTTCGTTCATTCAGCCCATGAGTGAAGGCTTGTACGGCCCAGTCATCGGGGACTGGTGGCAACTCCATTCGTTCCAACTGGAAACGGGACACAAATTCCCTTAATATCTCGTTCTCTCTTTGCTTGATTTTGAATATATATGACTTCCTTGTTGCAACCTTTATGGAACCAGCATGGGCCTTTACAAATGAGTCTGCCAACATGGCAAACGAATCGATAGAGTTCGAGGGCAGGTTATGGTACCACATCATGGCCCCCTTGGACAAGGTTTCCCCAAATTTCTTCAATAGAACAGACTCGATCTCGTCGTCCTTCATATCATTCCCCTTTATACCACAAGTATATGTGGTGATGTGCTCATTGAGATTGGTGGTCCCGTTGTATTTCGGGATGTCTGGCATTCGAAACTTCTTCAGAATGGGCTTCGGGGCCGCACTTGAGGGGAATGGTTTTTGTACAAAATTCTTCGAATCCATTCCCTTCAAAACCAGAGGTGCTCCCGGTATCCGGTCGACCCTCGAGTTGTAGGTTTCCACTTTCTTATCATTGTCCTCTATCTTCTTTTCTCCCGACTCGATCCTCTTAGTGAGTTCCTCGAGCATCTTCATGATGGTGGGGTTAGTTCCCGACCCATTATTGCTTGATCTCTCTGGAGTTGGCTCAACTCGATGAGCGGTTTCTGGTCCTGCTATGCTCGGAGTCTTTTGCTGACTCTGTAACTGAGCGATGGAGACCTGTTGTGCTTGCAACATTTCAAAAATTACTTGTATACTGACTTCTCTCTCTTCTCGAGCTTGAGTCCTTTGGGCATCGGGATGGTCCCTTCAGCGTACGCTTCCTTCAACGTCAGTGCCAAAGTCGACGTTCAAAGCAATGTGTGAACCAACGTCGACTGGGTTAGGGGCTGGTGCTACCCCAGGGTTAAGCGGTGGCACACCGGTCCCTGAAGTTGTTGCACTGTTTTCTCCATGGAATCAAGGCCGTTGTTTCCATGCTCAGACGCGTTTGCTATTTTAGATATTTTTAGCCCCAAATCAAAGAATCTTTGACAAGAAAATGTGTGAAGAATAACGTGTGTTATCAGAAAAAACTAGCACTAAAATAATCACTATTATCTTTAGCCCCATGGTGGGCGCCAAACTGTTTACCTCGAAAATAGTAGTAACAATTATATTTGATTTGTGATTTTAAAAATATGTGATTTATTCCAATACTAGTAAATAAATAGACAATATTAAGTATAAGTAAGAAGAATTGATGAACCAAACCAGTGTTGCCAAAGAAATAGGGACCTCGAGCTCGATAACCTCGGGGGTCTCGAGGTTAGTCAAGAACAATAAAGTATGAACGATAAATTAAGAACCATAAAGCTGAAGAATAATTGTAGAGCATAGTAAACAAGAAAAGCAGAGTAGAATGTTTTATTGCAGTGACTGATGATCTTTACAAATGATTGGAGTCCCCTTTATATAGGAGGGGAAAATACCTTTCTATTTACAGTAAACAAATTCTATTGGTACAGTTGTATAACCGTCTAGTACGAATTTGTACGAACCAATCCTGAGATTTACGCCTTGACCTATGTGCCCTTGAGAAATTTTCGCTCTTTTTTGAGTGTCATCAAAAGGGTACTGCTTCGGGGTAGGCCATGTCGGGCCTTCGATTTGCTCTCTCGAGGTGTGCATTTTTAGATCGGGTTCGAGCTTTACTTCAAGTTGTCCGAGCTCGAGCTCGGGACACAATAGAGACTTAAAAATTGGGCTCTCCGTTTTCGGCCATATACAATTTATATATGTTTTAAAATTTGTGCAGATAGTATCAGTTAGTTTTGCAAAATATTATCAAACAATCACAGTTGGACAATACCAATCAAATACTACCACCAGTAAATGTAGTGCACTTTACAAAAGTAAGAAGTATCCATGTTAATTGAGGAGCTAGCTAGGGACTCATATGATTGTGATTTTAACAAGAGAAAGATCCACACAGTAGAATAAGCATCAGTTCAAAGTTTTTCTCTTTAAAGGACCCGATTCCTCATGAAATAATCTATCCACTAATACAGAAAAGGCATAACAATGTACTTACCTTTGTTTCAAATTGGTTTGAGGTGCTTTTGACAAAAAGGAAGGGGTTATTGTTGGGCAGTGGAATCATGCTCCAAAGCATATATGCTCTAACAACAACAACAATAACAACAAAGCCAGCATGTTCCCATCAGGTGGGGTCTAGGGAAGGTAGTCTGTACGCAGACCTTACCCCTACCTAACAGGTAGAGAGGTTGTTTCTAATAGACCCTCGGCTCAGGAAGGGTAATAAGAAGAAGTGATAGCAAGAAAGGAAGAAAGAGGGAAGAGAAAAGAAAAAAGGAGAGATAAAAGATAAGTAGTACCAAATACTAGCAACGAGGGATACAATACCTGAGACGAACAAAATCACATAATGTAATAAAAATCTAAGAATATGAAGGGACATGCGTGCTACTAAGACTATCGGTGAGCAACTAAAAACTACTCACTAACCTTCTACCTTAATCCTCGACCTCCACACCCTCATATCAAGGGTCATGTCCTCAGTAAGCTGAAGCAGCGCCATGTCCTGTCTAATCACCTCTCCCACGGAGACTACTCCCACTCTGTCTCGGATAACTTCGTTCTTAATCTTATCTCTCCTGGTACACCCACACATCCATCTCAACATCTTTAGCTCTGCTACTTTCATCTTCTGCACGTGGGAGTTCTTGACTGGCAACACTCAGCTCCATACAGCATAGCCGGTCGAACCACCGCTCTATAAAACTTGCCCTTAAGTCTTGGCGGCACGTTCTTATCACATAAAACACCGGAAGCGAGCCTCCACTTCACCCATCCCGCTCCAATGTGATGTGCGACATCTTCGTCAATCTCCCCGTTACCTCGGATAACAGATCCGAGATACTTAAAACTCGCTCTCTTGGGGATAACTTGAGCATCAAGCTTTACCTCTACATCTGCTTCTTGGGTCCCGTCACAGAATTTGCACTCCAAGTATTCTGTTTTGGTTCTACTCAATTTGAAACCTTTAGACTCCAAGGTCTTTCTCCAAACCTCCAACCTCGTGTTAACTCCGCTTCGCGTCTCGTCAATCAACACTATATCATCGGCAAATAGCATGCACCAACGCACCTCCCCTTGGATATGTCGCGACAGTACATCCATTGCTAAAGCAAATAAAAACGGGCTAAAAGTCGATCCCTGGTGCAACCCCATCACCACAGGGAGATGCTCCGAGTCACCACCCACAGTCCTCGCCTGAGTCTTAGCATCATCATACATATCTTTAATCACCCTAGTGTACGCTACCGAAACGCCACTAGCCTCCAAACACCTCCACAGGACCTCCCTCGAGACTTTATTGTACGCTTTCTCAAGGTCAATAAACACCATATGCAAGTCC
>ML242248.1:713-16423 GCA_005239495.1 Nicotiana undulata
TTCATTTCTCGGGCTTGGGACCTCGGAATTCGATTCCGAGCATATGCCCAAGTCCCATATTTTCCTACGGACCCTCCGGGACCGTCGAATCACGGGTCCGGGTCCGTTTACCAGAAATATTGACCAAAGTCAACTATATTCATTTATTAATTATCAAAACTCATTTTCATCAAATTTTTCACATAATAGCTTCCCGGCTACACGCCCGGGCTGCGCACGCATAACGAGGTGAGACTAGCGGAGGCTCTCAGAGCCTCGAAACACAGATATAACTTAAATTACATAAGATGACCTTTTGGGTCATCACACTATACCTCAAAAGGGACAACATGTAACTACACACGGCCCCGTGGGAAAGTGGGGCTCACCCGAACTACAGAAGGGAGGAGGAGAAAGCACCACTATCGTCGATCGGCGCTACCTGCTACAGAACCACCTACATCCATTTAAAAGATGTAGCGCCCCCAGCAAAAGGGACGTTAGTACCATTGAATAGTACTAGTATATATGAACAAACTTCACTCTAAGTAGAATCAAACAGTACACAAGTAAAAGACAGCATGGAAATCAAACAATGCTGCACAAAAATACAGAGAATACAAATGAGAGTCTCACAGTTTCTTATTCCAATTTCCTCCTGTTGCGGCGCGCAACCCGATCCCACCGTACAATCATATTTCACCCTTATTCCTTCTCTACAAACCACCATTATTTCTCCTGTTTCGGCGTGCAACCCGATCCCATCGTACAATCACATTGCACCTTTGTTCCTTCTCTACATACCATCCTTATTCCTCCTGTTGCGGTACGCAACCCGATCCCACCGGACATAGTTTAAATAAGCAACAACTCAATCAGAAGAATTTCTATCACCAAGAGTATAAGTTCATAGCAACCGGAGAACTATATGAAATCAAGGGGCACAATAACCTTTACAAAAACAGTGAGACATGTAAGGTACGCCATAACCATTTAACTTAATTAAACCATTTTGCATTTCTTTCCCATCATTTACTACATAGCCTTTGGCACTTGGATACATTTAACAATTGAGTTCATTACCCTTTTCATTCATTTAGTAGCACTATCATTCATATCGATAAGTTCTAACATATGATGAATTTTGCACATGATAGGATAAGCATAAAGAATCATATTTCACAATTTCGAGTAGCAAGGTGACATGGTAACCAACTAAGACAATCAGACAACAGAATCTTACGCCTCAACACATTAGAACAATCAATTAAAATATGATCAAGCAAGGAACTCATACCAAATGCTCGGACACTAGCATGGCGATTCTACAAAGATTAAAGTTAGCCATACATACCTCGATTTTGGATTTTTCCTTAGATTTCTACCACAACTCACCGGACCTTCTAGAACCTTCAATCTAGTTCACAATGTGGCACAATTGAACTTAGAATTAGGAATAATGATCATGTCTTGAACTCACTTGAGCGTTTTATCAAACACTAGGTGTTCCTTTTGATTAAATGGCCTCTTTTTAGTGGAAGATTACTCTAACCCATTGCCTTTCACTAGATTATGACTAGTTTGTTACATGCATGCAAGATTCCTACCCCCATCTTCATGAACTCACCTAACCATATTTCATTTTAACAAAAATCTAGAAATTAAGGTGGATGGGGTAGATGCTTACCTCTTGTAGTGAAGAAAATAGTGTCCTACTCGATCAATTCCAGGCCTCAGTAGTGATGGTGGATCAAATTGATGAAGTTGGGACTCTCTCTCACTAGAACCCACTCTCTCCTCTCTCTATTTTATCAGAAAATAGTTAAAATTATGAGAGATGGGTGTTATATTAGGCTAAGGGTCGGGTTTTAAAAATTAGGAAATAGGAGCCCCGATGCAGGTTTCCGGTCCGCAATGCGATCGCATTCCGTTATGCGGTCCGCAATCCTGCCGCATTATTGGCCTTCAGCTGGGCCAAAAAGAAAAGGAATCTGCCCGGGTATGCGGCAACTATGCGGTCCGCATACCTGTTATGCAATCGCATAGTGCGCCGCATAACTCCCTCCGCAAAACCTCAGGTTCCATTACGCGACAACTATGCGACCGGCATACATGATATGCGATCGAATTTTTGGTCCACATAGCTGTCCTCAAAATGGACAGCAATCTGTCCAACTATGCGACCACTGTGCGGTCCGCATACTTGATATGCGATCGCATAGTGGACCGCAGATTCGCACAACTGGAAAATTTCTATCCTCTAAGTCCTGGGGTACTTTTCACTCCAAAAAGGTCCGATTTAAGAATTTCTATAGTTATATCAACATGGGGATCTATCCGGGCATCGTTTTTAGTTAAAACTTCTACGGGTCTTTACAAAAATAGGCTACGGGATGTTTGGACTTTGAAAATCTGGTGTGAGAGTGTTGTATCTGATGTCTGATGCATAGTGCTTCGCGCTCGCGTAGTTACTTTCGCGATCGCGAAGGGGATCCGGGGTGGAGAGGATTTTACCTCTTCTCGAACATGTAGGCTAGGTCGCGAACGTGGAGCGATGGGGGCTTTACCCTTCGTGAACGCGACCAGCCCAACGTGAACGCGATGCTTTAGGGACCTGGGGGAAGGGGTCGGTCACTCTTCATCGGGAACGCGAGCAAGGGCTTGCGAACATGAAGGCTAGGGAGCGTAGCCTTCGCGAACGCGATGGGTATTCCTCGATCGCGTGAGTCTTTAGGAAGCAGCTCTTCGCGAACGCGACAGTGTCCTCGCAAACGCGATAAACACTGTCGCCCAGCTATTAAACAGTCTCATTATAGGACTTGAGCCCTTCTTTCAAATTTTCAAAAGCCAAACGACCTAGAGGCAATTCTCCCAAGCTAATTTCTTCCCCAAAGTGTTGGTAAGTTATTCTAAACCATTTTCTTTTGCATTTCATGAATTTTCAACCTAAAATATGTGATTTCCATGGTAGAAATTAGGGTTTTGGGGTAGAATTAGGGATTTTTGGGAAATTGGGATTTAAACCTCAAATTGAGGTCAGATTTTAACACTAATTCCATATTCGAGCTCGGGGGTGATTGGGTGAATGTGTTTTGCTCCGGACTTTGATTTTTGACCAAGCAAGCTCGGGAGTCGATTTTTCACTTTTTGGAACTTATATATTTCCTGTGTAATTGATATGAATTGGGTTGCACGCCGCAACAGGTGGGATAAGGGTGATATATTGAGGAGGAATAAGGGTGAATTGATATTATACGGTGGGATCGAATTACACGCCGCAACAGGTGTAACACGGGTGGAATGTGGTGAGATAAGGATGAACCATGATTGTGATTAATATGATATGGTGGGATCGGGTTGCACGCCGCAATAATTTTATCTATATTTTGCTGGTTATAATTTTAAGAAGAAATAAGGGAGGATTGTGATATGCACGGTGGGATCGGGTTGCGCGCCACAATAATTTATATGTTTATGTTCTTTCTTTGACTGTGTTAGCTGTTCAGTAGTATCAAATTGCACTTAAGGATTGGTAATAGCTGAGCACTGATGAAGTACATTGGGTCCTGTATTTATTGCTTGCAAGTCACTGTTTTTACCTTATTCTGCTTTATGTTCTGTCTTATTATTCACTGTATGCAGCTTATATTGCGAGTGTCCCGCCGTAGCCTCGTCACTCCTTCGTCGAGTCTAGGTTAGGAACTTACCAGTACATGGGGTCGGTTGTACTGATACTGCACTCTACACTTCCTGTGCAAATTTTGGAGCATGTAGTGACTGATCGAGAGGTTGGCTTCAGATTTCATGCTGACGTCCGCAGACCTTGGCGTCCCTTTCTACACTCTTATACTTACTGTTTTTGCGTTACTTTTGTATTTTATTTCGGACAAATGTTTGTAGAAAATCTTAGTATGTTCGTGAATTGTGACTCCGAATTCTGGGTAGAAATATCATGTAACTAAAGTTGATATCTATATAGTTTCACGTTTATTTCGCTTTATTTTTTCTTGTTTATTGATAATTATTAAAAATGTAAAGAATTGGCTAAATAGCCTCTAATGTTGGCTTGCCTGGCAAGTGTGATGTTAGGCGCCATCACGGTCTTGACGGTGCAAATTTCGGGTCGTGACAGGAATATACCTGCAAATAAGAGTAATATTATTTTTCATCATTGAAACTGAGATGTAACAATCCCTGCCTTTTGATGTATGACAAAATAACAAAGTTTACTTCCGGTTACTTCCCTGTTTATGTTAGTCAAATTCCTTTCAGCTGTAGTCGACTCCCCTTAACTGGACAACTTCTTCTTTCCTTTCCGTTGTAGTCGACTCCCCCTCGACTGAAAAACTTCTTCTTTCCTTTCAGCTGTCGTCGAACCCCCCCCCCCCCCCCCCCCCCCCCAATTGGTAAACCAGTAAAATTTGCCGTGCATTCTTACTTCTCCCTATTTGACATCAACAAAAAGAATAATACAAGTAGAAAACAACTAGACAAGTAGATAATATCTAAGTTAAGCATACAAAATCAAGAGTAATTGTCTAAATATTACAACCGCATGAATGGATAGCTAGTCCAAAAAATAGCAAAACATATTCTTCTAAATATCCAACAAATACATCAGCGACGCAAAAACACATGTGAGAGTGTTGCAAATAGCCTCCTTAAAGTCGTCAAAGATGGCATTCATGGTGATTGAGATTCCGTCATTTTTGTAATCGACCTCCTTGAAAGCTTTCACTATATTTTCTATTGTCCTTTGAATATTGACTCGTATCTTGGAGACATCTGAACCTATTTTCTTTGAGATATCATGAATATCTCCAACTGTTGTTTGAGTAGAGGCGAACAAGTCTTTAATGATTGTCAGTTTTTCATTGATAGCAGTTAGCGTTTCCACGAGATCAGGGTCACAAACACTAGGCTAGGTGACACACACTTTCACTTTGGATCTTGAAGGGACAACCTTGGCTTCACCTTCATTCTTTTTACCCTCGTGTTGTCTATGGAAACATACCTTATACTGGTAAAGGCTCTTGAGTTATAACATTTAACCATAGTGAGATAGGGATATTTGGTAAGCGGGATGTTGTGGGCCTTAAGAAGATGGGTTATAATCATGCCATAAAGAAGACTTTTGGGATCATCAACACTCTCAATCATAAAATATGTGACCCAGGAAGACGACTTGACTTTGTGTTTGGTTAAAAGATATTAGAATAGAAAAGTATATCTTTGGGAAAAGGTGGAGAATGATCTTGTATGGGAAAGAAGAGTAGTTTCTACAATGTGTGCAAGGACTCAAGATATAAAATTCACATCACTAGGTCCTAATTAACTTGGAAGGGAAGAGGTGGATGAATCAGCTATGCACCATTTTTATTGGTCAAAAGAGATTTCAAAGTCTTCTGGCCAGGAGTTTTTAAATAGCATTGAAAATCCAGAGCACTTACCTTAGAAGTTGGAATTAACAGAGCATAATACAAAATAATACACTTAGAAAGAACTAAGGGTTCTAGTTTGTCAGGTCTAGAGGAATGTAGATTTGCATAAAACATAAGAACAAGGGCTTCATAAACTTTTGGAGGAGGTAGAGTGAGAAAGATTTTCTAACATTGAAATTAGAAGAGTTCTTTTACCTTGCAGTTGAGGCTCTCCATGTCGTCCAAGTCCACAACCTGACAATGAGCGATTGCTTTCTCCTTGAATAAAAGGAAGGCATCCTTGTTTGGAGTGTCCCAGAAGTTGATTTCCGACTAAAGGGAACTGTTGAGATCTACCTTGGGCTTCTTAGGAGTCAACAATCCAAGATTTTCTTCCATAAGGCGCTTATTGAGGGCCTTGTCATTCGGGCTAAGAGCATCGTCGGAGAGTTTTTCCTTTTAGGAGGCAAACTCTTCTGAATGATCGGAACCTATATTGACTGGTTCAGTTGGTTGGGAGGAAGATTTTGCCTTAGAGCGAGTACTCTTTCGAGTAGAGGCGGTAGGGTTGAAATTTTCTCCATCGATGAGATTACGAAAGGTTGAGGGCGATAAAACCAAAGTGAGTGAAAGAGAGATTGGAAGATATTACTTATAGAAAAAGGTAAAGTGTTTGAAGTGATGGTTGAGTGCAAAAAAGGAAGGGGCATATCAATGAAGAGGTTTGATAGTTTGTATTCTATTTTAGAGAATCGAGAGGGATTATGAAAAGGGGAAAATTGGAGGCGTGTAATAAATGGTACTGACACACTTAAGAGAATAAGTGGATATTATGGCAGTCAAATAATAATAATTGACACATAGGTCCTAGATTATGGAATTAAAGTAAATAATACCAAGATAGTCTTGTAAGGAACAAAATATGTCTTCAAGCAAGAGTTTGGTTAAAATGTTCGCTAATTAATAGTTAGTGCTAACAAACAAAATTTCTATATCACCTTCGAGCATATGATCTCTAATAAAAAAATGCTTTATGTCTATATGCTTAGCCCTAGAATGATGCACATGATTTTTGGAAAGACACATTACACCGGAATCGTCACAATATATTTGAATAGGCTTAAAAATAGATCATAGTCACCCAGTTAATGAGACATCTAGAGTAATTGTACACAACACAGTCCAATGTCTATGTACTCTACCTCAGTTGTGGATAGAGTCACATACCCATGTTCTTGCAATTCCAGGAAGCAGTTGGCACGTCCCACTGGTACTTTTTTGTCACTTTATCACCTGCAATATCAGTATCTGAAAATCCTTCAAGTTTAAAATAATTAGAATGAGGTTACCATAAATCATAAGAAGTAGTCCCAATGAGATAGCGTATTATTTGCTTTACTGCAGTTAGATAGGACTCCTTAGGAGTTGACTGAAATATGGCACATTTGCACACATTGAACATGATATCTGGTCGACTAGAAGTCAAGTATAGTTGTAATCCAATCATTCCTCGACACTCAAATTCCTCCACTAGTTTTCCTCCTTCATATTTGTCAAGAGTTGTTGATGGGCTTATAGGAGTTCCAAGTGCTTTAGCATTGTTCTATCGAAATTTTGAACTAATTTCTTAATGTACTTTGTCTGGAAAATGAATCTTCCCTTTTTATTGATGAATTTGTAGTCCAAGAAATAATGTAAGTTCCTCCATCATACTCATCTCGAACTTACTTTGCATGAGATTTGAAAAATTCTTGCATAATTCAGGGTTGGTACTACCAAATATATATCATCGACATAGATCTGAATAATAAGATTACCTGCGGAGGATCTCTTGATAAGTAATGTAGTATCTATCTTACCTTTCATGAACCGATGATCAATTAGAAAGGAGCTCAGCCTCTTATACCTGGCTCGAGGAGTTTGCTTGAGTCCATAGAGAACTTTAGACAACTTAAACACATGGTAAGGAAATTGTAAGTCTTCAAATCCAGGAGGTTGTTATACATAAAACTCCCCATCAATAAAATCATTTAAAAACCCACTTTTAACATCTATTTAAAATAAGTTAAAACCTTTAAAATATGCATACGAATTGATTCCAATAAAGCTACTGAGCAAATGTTTCATCATAGTCAATTCCTTAATGATATGAGAAGCCTCGCGCAACTAATCTGGCTTTCTTTCTAACCACTTTTCTCTTCATTTAATTTGTTTCTGAAACCCCATTTGGTTCCAATGATTGCAGCATTTGTTGGCTTAGGTACCAATTTTCATACTTGATTTTTATCAAACCGATTAAGCTCTTCCTAAATAGCGTATACCCAACTGGAGTCCTTCAATGCTTCGTCAACTTTCTTTGGCTCTAGGTGAGATATGAGGGCAAAGTTTACCTTTTTCTTGAGAGCTCCTCTGGTTTTATTTCCATTGTTTGGATTTTCAATGATAAACTTCTATGCATATGAGGTTCATTTCTCCATTCATTTGGGATTGTTTCAGCTTGCTGAGTAGTTGACTCATTTTGAGTTTCGACGAGTTTGGGTGACAGGTTTATTAGTCAACTTTGAAGACTCATTGCAGCTATTAGTGTATTCTTTTTATTTTTGAGCTTCAGTGACTTTTGGTAAATATTTATTAATATCTTCATCACCTGCAATGATTCCTTTCTCAGCCACATGGTTAATACTATCAAACATAACATGAACTGATTCTTCTATACATAGAGTACATTTGTTATAAACTCTAAATGATCTACTGTAATTTGAGTAGCCAAGAAATATACCTTCATTTTTTCGCAGATCAAACTAACCAATATTGTCCTTACCATTATTATGACAAAGTATTAGCTTCTAGAGAGATGGAAATAGTTGATGTTTTGTCTTTTGCCTTTCCATAGTTCATACAGAGTTTTCTTCAAGATAGGTCAAATGAGACATTTGTTAAGGATATGACATGTCGTGCTGACTGCCTCTGCCCAAAAGTGATTCGAAAAAAAATGCTCCGGTATCTATATTCTGGACATGTCTTGCAAGGTTCGATCTTTACGTTCAACTACCCCATTATGTTAAGGTGATCTAGGGGCTGAGAAGTTGTGAGTGTAGCCTTGTTCATTGCAAAATCCTTTAAATGCTCTAGTTTCAGATTCCCCGCCGTGATCGCTTTGTATGGTTGAAATGAGATACCCTTATTCTCTTTCAACCCTTTTGTAAAAGATCTCAAAATTCTTTAGAGCTTCATTTTTATGAGCCAGAATATTACCCATGTAAAACGTGAATAATCCTCAATAATAACTAATGCATATAATTTTCCTTCAATACTAGTAGTTCTAGTAGGTCCAAATAAATTCATATGCAAAAATTTTAAAGGCTTGGATGTGGAGACAACATCCTTCGGATTAAAGGAGTTTCTGATTTTCTTACCAAGTTGACATGCATCATACACATGGTTCCTAGGAAAATTGAGTTTGGAGAGGACAATAACTTGGTCATGTATAGAAAAATTTTCAATCAGGTGCATACTTGTGTAGCCAAGTTTCTTATGACAATGCTAGGGATCATCAAGAATAGTTTCTACACAAATGTGATTGTCTAACTTTTCAAGGAAGTTTAGAATATAGACATTGCGATACCTTTTTCCTAGAAGAATGATATTACCTTACTCATCTTTGATGGCGCAACTTGTTTCTTGAATTTCACTTCATATCCAAAGTCACATAGTTGACTTATGCTTAGCAGGTTGTAGTTGAGTCCATCTGCAAGATAAACTTCGGTGATATCATAATTATTGTTGAATGGTACTGTCCCGGTGCCAACGATTTTGCCTTTTGAATCATCACCAAATATGACATTTCCTCCATTTATTTTGGTAACTTCTTTGAACAATCTTTTTCTCGCCCTCTGCTCCACTAAAAGATGGATGCTGGAATCTCCCAAACCTCTCCAATCTACGCTACTCATCATCATCCATAGAAGGAACCACATAGTCCTGTGCAGCTGCAACTGGCTGGGATGGTGGTGCCCCCGGTGTCTGGAGTCCCTGTACAACCTGCTCAGGTGTGCGGGCGACGGGAGTCTGAGTGCCTCTCCCGTCCTGAGAAGTGTTGCGGCCGTCGAAATAGAGACCACCTGAGCAAGGCCAGTACACACTGACAGAATCTGACTAGGGCCTCCTGAAGGCCAGGAATCCCAATAGGCACAGGTGGTGCCTGAGCTGGTCCCGATGGGACATCTACAACTAGGACCTGGTCCTGATCTGGAGCAACTGGGGGGTCTGCAGGTACTGCCCTGGTTGCTGTGCGGGCTGCACCTATGCCCCTACCACGGCCTCTACTGCGACCTCAGCCTCTCGCGTCCCTGGCTGGTGGTACTGGTAGCTGGTCCTCCTGTCGTAGTGCGAGTCCTCACCATTTGTGAGACAATGAAGCAACAGAAGTTTAGTTACAAGAATCAATAGATTCACACAACAAGAATTCAAGAATGTGAGATTTTCCTAAAGGTTCTGCAGCCCCTCGAAGATAAGTACGGACGTCTCTGTACCGATCCGCAAGACTCTACTAAACCTGCTCATGACTCGTGAGACCTATGTAACCTAGGCTCTGATACCAACTTGTCACGACCCAAAACCTAACTTGTCGTGATGGCGCCTATCATGAAACTAGGCAAGCCTATATCCAACCTTTCTTTCCAATACAGTAAAAACATCTTTTTGAATTAACAGCGAAAATGTTTAACATTTAATTAAAAGCCCTTTTGAAAACAAAATTTATCCAAGACACAATACAATCGTCCCAATAATCAAGGCGTCACTGAGTACACGAGTGTCTAATAATCGGAACATGGTCCACAATAGTATCTATAGAAATAAACTCAAAAGTACAAATTAACTAAGGAAGGGAAATCAAGGTCCCCGAATGTCGTGCAACTACCTCGATAGTCCCCGACTCCAAATGCCGAAATCAACAGCCGATGCCGTGACTTGGAATGCCTGGATCTGCACACAAGGTGCAGGGAGTAACGTTAGTACACCAACTCAATAAGTAACAAGTCCAAACTATGGACTGAAAATAGTGACGAAATCAACTGGTGCAAATAACATGAAATAAATGTACAGAAATGTAACATGATCTTAAGACAATTTACGCAATTCATAACCGGAAGTAAGGCAGTGCCGTACAGTGTAATGAAGATAACTCTACTATTACTACATGCCAATACATATACTGTGAATGATGCACCATGGTATCAGCCTCAAATGCCCTCACTCTCGATATCTCAACCACTCAGTACTGTATATGGCTCATACGGCTCAGGGAAGATCCATCCCGGAATATATATACAACGCTGACCAGAGGTCCACTATTGAGGACTAAGGGCAATCCAGCCCTGTGGAGAAGATCCATTTCCAGGAAAATAGTACATCGGACAAAATCCATGTCTAGGGAAGATCCATCCCTCAATCATATCAATCTCCCTAACTAGGGGTGTGGTACAGACTCCGAAAGGACTCCTATACCCCAAGCGTTACCATAATCATTAATATAATCGCTGCGGCGTGCAGTCCGTTCCCAAAATTGTCACTCACACTTAGGCTTTCGGCCTCACTCAGTCATCAATCTCTCCAGTCTCACCTACGGGCTCACAATGTCATGAAAACAAACCCCGAACAATGTTATGATGAATCAATAATTAACTAAGACTAGGATATGATATAAAAATGCATGAACATGACTAAGTACAGAATATAAATGAAAATAGTGAGATGGCAGTAAGAAACGACCACTAAGAGTCCCAACAATACCGGCATAAAGCCTATACATGGTATCTAGCATGATTTACAGCTCAATGACTTTAGCACATATTGAAAACATGGATATAAACAGGGTGGAGTCGCTAAACGGTGCCATGGAATCACCCGGGTCTCAATTTTCACGGTGCACGCCCGCACGCTCGTCACTTGGCATGCGCGTCACCTCAATACCAATCACATAACATATAATTTGGGGTTTAGAACCCTCAGAACCAAGCTTGAAAGTGTTACTTACCACAAACCAAGCAAAAATCCTACTCCGCTATGCATTTGCCTCTCAAATCGACCTCCAAATGTCCCGAATCTAGCCACAAGCAATACAATACGATCAATAAGGGCTAAGGGATCAATTCCAAAAGAAAACTACTGAATTATAGCTAAAATATGAAATCGTCTCAAACCCGGGCCACGTCTCAAAATCTGACAAAAGTCACAAAATCCGACAACCAATTCAATTACGAGTCCAACCATACTAGTTTCACTCAAATCCGACTTTGAATCGACGTTCGAATCCCAAAAATTCATTCAATGAAAGTTCTACATTTTCCCCCAAATTTCCATCTCAAAATACTATTTAGATGATGAAAACAATGATGTATTCATGTATATTAACCAAATCCGAGTTAGAATCACTTACCCCGATGAATTTCTTGAAAACCTCACTAAATATGGTCACAAACCGAGCTCTCTAGGTTCAAAAATGAAATAATACCCTAAGCATTGTGTATATAGTACACCCTATGACCTCCCAATGTGCAGTCCTCACATTTCCAAGTGCGGTCGCACCTTTCCAAGTCATGCGGTCGCACAAAATTTGTGCGGCCTCACTTCACAGCTTCTCTACTACCAGGCTTCAGTAAATTGGCCATAAAATTCTCTACAGATGTCCAAATTATGATTTCTCTACCTTTGCCGAAATTAGACACGAAGGGATATAACTTTCGTATTTGAATCATCTCGAAATGCTTTGTGGATTAAAAGATATAAGCATGTGAAGTCGGACCATCGAATCTGCGAAATCCCTGAAGTGCGGCCGCAGACAAAATTGTGCGGTCCGCACTCTTCCTCTGCGGTCCACACATTTTCATCTGCTGCAGCACCTTTTCACCTGCTACAGCACTCAAAAATGTGCCTCAGCACATGAAATTGTGCAGTCCGCACTTCCAACGTTCCAGAACAATATCAGAGTGTCGAAATGCCCAAACTCGCTCAAAACTCACCCCGAAACTAACCCGAGGCCACCGGGACCTCAACCAAACATACCATCAAGTACCAAAACATCATACAAAATTATTCGAATCCTCAAACCACCTCAAATAGCATAAAAACACGAATTACACACGGATGCAAGCCTAATGAACTTCTAAACTTTTGAATTCCGCAAAAAAGGCCGAAACCTATCAAACCTCGTCCAAATGACCTCAAATTTTACACACACGTCAAAAATTATACTATGAACCTAATCCAACTTCCAGAAATCAATTCTGACCCAAATATCAAAATTTTCACTACCGAGCAAAATCGCCAAATTTTCAACTTTCGCCAATTCAAGCCCAATTCCACTACGGACCTCCAAATCACATTTTGGACACGCTCCTAAGTCCAAAATCACCTAATGGAGCTAACGGAACCATCAAAATTGAAATCCGAGATTGTTTACACATAAGTAAATATCCGGTTGACTTTTCCAACTTAAGCTTCTAATAAGAGACTAAGTTTCTCAATTCACTCCGAAACCACTCCAGACCTGTACCAGCTAACCCGATATATCATAATATAGTTGAAGAACACAAAAGGAATCAGAAATAGGGGAAATGGGGCTATAACTCTCGAAACGACTGGCCGGGTTGTTACATCTTCCCCCTCTTAAATAAACGTTTGTCCTCGAACGGGTCTAGAAACATACTTGGAGTCTCAAATAGGTGTGGATATCTGCTCCGTATTTCCTGCTCGGTCTCCCAAGTGCCCTCCTCCACAGGCTGACCTCTCTGCTGCACCTTCACTGAAGCTATATCCTTTGACCTCAACTTCCGAACCTGCCGCTCCAAAATGGCCTCCGGCTCCACATCATAAGTCATATCACTATCCAACTGAAATGTGCTGAAGTACAAAACATGGGACGGGTCGCCAATATACTTCCGGAGCATAGAAACATGAAACATTGGATGCACACTCGACAAGCTGGGTGGCAAGGAAAGCTTATAAGCCACCTCCCCTATCCTATGAAGCACCTCAAAAGTCCCAATGAACCGGGGGCTCAACTTTCCCTTCTTCCCGAACCTCAAAACACCCTTTATGGGTGATACCTTTAGAAAAACCTTCTTCCCAACCATGAAAGACACATCACGGACCTTCCTATCCGCATAACTCTTCTGCCTAGACTGCACCATGCGATGCCGCTCCTAAATCAATTTTACCTTGTCTAATGCATCCTGGACCACATTTTTACCCAAGAGACTAGCCTCACCCGGCTCAAACCATCCTACTGGAGATCTACACCTACGCCCATATAAAGCCTAGTACGGAGCCATCTGAATGCTCAACTGATAACTGTTGTTATATGAAAACTCCGCGAGCAGCTGAAAATGGTCCCATTAACCCCCAAAATCAATGGCACAAGCGCGCAACATGTCCTCCAATATCTGGATAGTGCGTGCAGACTGTCCGTCCGCTTAGGGTGAAAGGTAGTTCTCAACTCAACCTAAGTACCCAACTCTCGCTGCATGGCCACCCAAAACTGCAATGTAAACTGGGTGCCTCTATCTGAAATGATGGAGACTGGGACACCATGAAGGCGAACAATCTCTTGAATGTAAATGTTACACCCCATGTTTTCGTACGTGAAAGTACATCGTAAGTCAATTGATGTAAGCTCAGAAATAAGATTATATTTGATGGAATATAAAGTAAGATAATCATGTTATATTGGAGGTTACAAATATTTAATATCATGAATAACGAGTACCAAGAGGGTTAGAAAGCTTAGAAGCTAAACCAATTGAAGAAAATAAGTTTCGTCGAAAGTCGACGAGTTTGGAATGTTATAACATGTACTTTAGGGTGAGACTATGGTTCATTACATGATAAGGAGGTTATGCTATGAGTTAATTTTTATCGTATGATAGTTGTGTTCTACATTTTGAAGTCAAGCAATTTGTGGAACAAAAGTCGGCAAAGGTCTTCACAAGTTACACTCATAATGTGCTGAAAATTAGGTCAAATGTAACTGAGATTTTCTCCCAATATAATTGGAACTATTGGATTATATAAAAACCAAATTTAAGATCTATGAGTCTAGTATCAAATTCATTAAACCGTTCATCGATACGACATAGGAGTAGAGAGATATTTGCAGTTTTGCGAGATTGCGCAGACATCACGTGACAAGTAAGTGGATCACTACGGCTTTTTGAGAAATACATTTCATGTGTTATATGAGTTCTTATTGGGACATATTATATACCAAATTGAAGTTATTGGAATGTAGTTTTCAACTCTCTTAACCGTTCATTCATACGACATCGGGATAAAAAGATATAAACGTCGGAAGAGGGACCAATCCTTGGGTGCCAAGCTAGAACCTCTTTGACTTTTTCAAACTTGATATATATAAACCTTAGGTCGGCTTTCTATTCATTATTAAGCATAAAACTACCATAGAACACCCATAAATATAACCTCAATCTATCTTCTAGGGTTTCAAAGAAGAATATCATCCCGGGCATGAAATCGAGAAGCAATAACATCAAAACGATCCCTACGACGTAAGTGTCATTATACCGCCTCTTCTTTTTCTTTGTAGTTAGAGTTTTGGAAGTTACTTCATAGTTAAGAAACGTCTAATATCTGTATTTAAGTGCTTAAATATCAAGGAAGGTTGATAAATGTGTTTCCTAATAGTTAGAACTCACGGGACGGTGATCGGAAGCCGTGAGTTCGAGTTATTTGACTTGTCGCGGACTATTTTGTGTTGCTGTTGGGATGCGTGTTTTACTACTGTTTTGTGAAGTTTTGGAGGAGTAAGGGTGTGGAGAAATACCATATAGATTTAGGGTTGTGATATGGTCGTTCGTTGTAACATTTTCGGGTCGTTTGACACGACTACGGTGGTCATCTTATGTATGAAGTGATTAGGTTGTGTGTAGACTATTTTGGGCGGCTCAATATGATTATTATTGATGTTATTTGTGCTGTTTGGTGATTTTTTTGACTTGTGTGAAGTCATATATATAGGGGAGGTTCTGTCTGTTTCATCGTAAAATAGGTTGTGGTCGATACATAATAGTTATGACGCTTAAACGATAACGATAGTGTCGTTTCTCTTATTGTAGATTAAGGAGTTGTGACATTTGCGTAGCTTGAGGTTGGGACAATATATACAAGTTATGTGAAGCTATTATTTTCCTTATTTTTCACGACTCCGATAGTACATAATGCAATAAACGAGCTTCCAAAGATACTCTACTCTTAGAAGCTAGCAGTACTTACATTATTTCCCTTCTTATGGAA